>OX941081.1:93770369-93952869 GCA_954870635.1 Arctium minus | reverse complement strand
TGTGATAGTTTCCACAACTTTGCACGCCGCCTTTGTTTTTATATAACACCACCACTATGCTAATCCTTCGCTCTTCCAGCATCTTGACAGGCTTGAGAACGACATTAAGGAGCTCCGCCAGCCAATGCTCACCCTCTTCCCCAAGGCACAACCACGCCTTGATGAGGATTTGGTCGGGGCCTACAACCTTGCCCTTCATTTTTCTTAGTGCCCCCTTCACCACCCCTTGCTAATCATTCAACAAAAACAATGGTTGTGTGCCAATTGCTGATGCCCTACTACATCCAGTCCCTTCTCCCTTGTCTCGTTAAATAGCGAACGAAAAACCATACCCTATCTCACCTTTATTTTGTTAAATTAGAACATGATAATTTTATTGTTATTTATGCATTAGTTGTACCTAGTCTACAAAGTTGTGAAGTTATCACATTACAGGGATAAAATGGTTGCGAGGTAGGTAACTACAGTGACCACCTCGTTAAAAGTAGCTATTGTTTGTGTCAATTGTTAAAAGTAAAACCATGATACTCACAAAACCACAATATAAAATTTTGCTTATTTCAGATTTCCAGTGAATAAAATCTAATATTTCTTATCAGTTAATTGTCCACCCATTATTATTAGTAACAAGATATGAATCCTCGCCTTATGCGTATTATTAGAAGACTAAAGAGACTGCTAGAACTTGGATATTCAAGAAGTTGTTGCCATGCTATCACTACTGCATAGGTGCCTATACTTGTATCAGTAGAACTGATTATCCTGACTATTCTTCCTTTTAAATTAAACCTCTTTTTCTATTATAAAGGTAATTTATATTGAGAGATTTGTCTCCCCTGACCTTCTCATAGTGTGGTTGTTCCATCATGTACTTATTATAAGTTCCTATATAATAGAAAAGGAGTAGCTAAATATAAATAAAAGTCCCTTGTTTAGAAATGATGCTCCAATTGCCATTTGATTACATTTCAAAATAATTTTCAGACAGAGGTTACTACTGTAATTTGTGGAAACAAAGAGCTGAAGAAGCTTCTAGATATAAGTGGACAAATAGACACGGTAGAACGTGTAATATGCATGGATGATGAGATATTGTCCAATCCGGCAAAGGGAAGCAACAGTTGGAAAATCTTTTCGTATTCTGAAGTAGAAGGAATTGGCAGAGAGAGTTCCGTTGATGCAGATCCACCTCTCCCAGCTGATGTCGCGGTGATTATGTATACAAGCGGGAGTACCGGTTTGCCTAAGGTTAGTAGAACTTTTATTCCTTCATCTTTATCATTCTTGTTCTATCATTATAAACCTTTTCTTATTAAATGAATACTTTCATATAATGTTGATCGTCTGATTGTTGCTAGTTATCAACGTAATTCTTCTTTCAGAAATTTAGAATCACTTCTTGTTCTTTTTCTTAATATTTTGTTGTCATTCAATTACAAAAGTGACTTCTTTAATATAGTGCAATAGATGATTCTCGCACCTAGTGTTTTATAAAGTGATAGGCTGAGCAAGGTGTTCGAGTTACCTAATCCTTAGTCATCTACGTGGGAATTAAGCAGATGCATGAGTGATTCATGTAATTATATGGAACATATATATTTTAAGATTATCTAGAAGTATGAGAATCAAGAATTCAGTACTACATGATTTTAGTATAGTTACTTTTCTGTATGACTAGTTTCATCGTTCAATGATACCATTTCCCATAATGGATTGAAAAGATTACCTCCTAGTAGTAGTAGGGGTGTTCCCGGTGCGGGTTAGAATGAAAACAGAAAATCAAACTACATGTCTGAAACCGTGAAAAACCGCACCACAAAATGCAGTTCAGTGAGGTGTGTACCTAATGCTGATTGAAATATACACATCAATTGCATCACAATACTTATAATCAGAAGTTCAAAACAAATTGAATTTTGATAGTCTATACAATACAAAGCTCCGATACACATAACATAATTAAATCCAATTGCATAACAAAGTTTAATCAACCTTTTAAAACATATCTAAAACAAAAAAAATGCTTCAAACCTGAGTGCCAATAATTTATTCAAAATCCACTACTTCATATACACGTGAAGAGTTCTACGAAATGAGTTATACTTGTTTTTGAGTTTTTATTCATGTTATGGTAAAAGTATAATGTATAATTATATATGTACACATTAAATCAAAAATTAATATGCAGTACAGTTTAAACCGTGGTTTTGTAATTCAAAACCGCAAACCGAACCTCATAATGCGGTTTGATGATAATACAAACTACAATTGCACCACAAAAGTTCTAAACAACGCGGCACACAAGCCGGGGTTCTTCACGGAAACAACCGTTTTAATCTTTTGCGGTAGATGTCCGGTCTGCGTACATCTCACACCCACCCTATTGTTGGGTAGGATTTACTGGTTTGGTAGTTTGCTAGAGCATTCAGCTGGTTCGTAGTGCATGCTTTGAACAAACCCTTCTGCTGTTCTACTCCACCATGGATGTGATTCATATAATTATGATTTTAGATAAGTCATATTGTTCAACATCAATAACTGCTTGAATTATGTATTTTCAGATCTGTATCGAACTTGATTCTCAGAAAGAGTACAGTTGCTGTAGGTTAGAGAAGATGATAACAAGACTAATCCAGTAGAAAATACATCCAAAGACTTGTCTGATATACTTTGGGGATTTCCCCAATCCCCAGTAGCTCCTTTGTTACTTCACATTCCTCTTGACATCAATTTGTCATATTCCCCTTGAGTTTCAGAAAGGTTGGCTCTAACCATGTTGGTCGTCCCAAATTTTTGGTTGATAAGAGAAAAAGTGGATTTTCTAGTATTATTGCTTTGAGAAAAAAAAAAATATTGCCAAATAGATTTGGAGAACAGGCTTTTATTTGCTCTTTTATATTTCATTTACTATTCTCTTTTCTGCTTCCCTTTTTCACGATAAATTGTTAAATGCTTGTTGAACACATACTGTTTTGCATCATGCAGGGTGTAATGATGACACACAGCAATGTTTTAGCTACAGTTTCTGCTGTCATGACCATTGTGCCTGGCCTTGGTAGCAAGGATGTTTATTTAGCATACTTACCACTGGCACATATTCTCGAACTTGCAGCCGAGGTATAAAAATCTTTGAAATACGATTTATGTTCTTTCCTAAAACGTTATGATCTATTTATGTAAAAACTGATTTTGGGTACACTGTATATTTCATTTCACAGAATATTATCGCAGCTGTAGGAGGCTCGATAGGTTATGGATCCCCTTTAACTCTTACAGATACCTCGAGCAAAATTATGAGGGGCACAAAAGGGGATGCATCTATTCTAAGGCCAACATTAATGGCAGCTGTTCCAGCTATTCTTGATCGTGTCCGAGATGGTGTGTGGAAGAAGGTTGGATGAAATTCCGACTTACATGTAGCCTATATTTGTAGCTTAGTGTTATTTCATTTTCTTTATTTAAGAAAGCAAATTTTCAGGAGACATCATGGTAAGTTGCTGAAAATTTTCAGGTGGATTCAGCAGGTGGATTATCAAAGAAATTGTTTGATTTAGCTTATGGTCGCCGGTTGTCTGCAATAAATGGCAGTTGGTTTGGGGCATGGGGGTTAGAAAAGCTTCTATGGAGCTTTCTAGTGTTTAGAAAGGTCCGAGCCATTTTGGGGGGTCGTATCCGTTTCATTCTGTCTGGAGGTGCACCTCTGTCTGCTGATACTCAAAGATTTATCAACATTTGTCTTGGGTTAGTACTAACAAATTCTAATTGATTATTCTTGCATGTTAAATATTCAACTGCTATGCTTGCTTTCTAATTATTTTATAACTTGATAATTCAGAGGAGGGACACATTTGCCAATTGTTAATGTAAACTGTTAAATTATTCATTTTGTGAACATGTGCAAGTTCCATAATAGTGAAATACCCAAGTTGCTCAATGAACCAACCATGCCGTCAAAATGATATTGTTAGATGTCCTATGGGAGTTGCTAATAACTAATAAATAGCATGAACAAATAACATTATTGTTGAAGGTTGTTTCTTGGTCTTGAACTAATTGGAGCTAGGGAAGTGTACAATTGATTTCTCTTGCAAGTTTCTAGTGACAATACTTCCTAAAAAATTGGCATTTTCTTCTTAAATATAATTTCAATTTAATTTTGCTGGCTGGAAATTTATATATGGAGGAGCATCATTGGGCTCTTTGGTAAAACTAGAGAGCTCTTGTTTATTGCAAGTATGTAGGGTTTTAAAAGACATTATTGGAAGCATTTGTTAATATAAGCGTAAAGTAGCCGAATAGAATTGTCAATGTTTGGGGTAGAAAAAGGTCTTGAATTAGTTTGGGGAAAATCCTAAATGTATGGAGTACATAGGATGGGCGCATTGGCCTAAAATTGAGCTCAATAAAACCCTATTTTGAAAACATATACTCTTAACATTCCTAATGAAGTTGAAAATTGGAATCTGGATGTCAATCATGCCTAACTTGCCAAATAAAACAAAAATCAAATAAGCAAAAAGAAAAAAGAGTTCACTTACGTAAACCACCAAATTATGGGACAACCAACAATCCCCATTGCATTTAGCAACTGACAAAAAGATGAGAAATGATCTTGAGAAGCCGAATAAATCCAATAACAAACAAACAAAATGAAACAAAGACAATACCAAGTATTATATCGAGTGAACTTTGAAAGCAATCCCCGTAAGAAGCGAAGTCAAAGCAAGAGTCCACCCATTAAACCAAGTAGTCAAGCAACTTGTTATTGGCTAAGAGCATCTCCAATAGATTCTCCAAAATGGAGAAGTAAAAAGTTAAAATCTCCAAAAAAAAGTACCTTCATCTCCAACAAGTTCTCTATTTTGGAGATTACACAATTAATTATATTATTAAAATATTCAATACAACTCATAAAATATTATCTCTGTCTCCTAAACATTTAATTTCAAGCAATTTCATTGGTAGAATAAATAAAAAATCATTTCTCTCATAAGTAATCATTTTTGGAGTAATCTCCAAATTTGGAGATTTCCATCCTCTCTCTCATACTTTTTTCATTTTGGAGAAGGTTTTTGGGAATCTGTTGGAGTAAAATCCCCAAAATCTTCATTTTGGAGAATCTGTTGGAGATGCTTTAACAAGCTAAGAAGATGAGTCCAACCCACCACTCCAAGTAAGCTAAGTACACACACCCATGATTCTCTTCATTCCCTAATGACATCATGTAGGGACTCTGCAATGTGGTACGCCAATCGAATTGAGTGAGTCCACGTAGGGCATCACGTTGTACTCCATAACATGAGAGACCAATAAAACGGTGCAGTTCCTTGGTAAAGTTAGTCGATCTACGAATATCAAGAAGGGATCCCTCAAAACAAGAAGGGTCCACTCCTCAACACCAAGCCTAGGTTGCTTCTTGTTCTTACTCTTGTTAATAACAAGAAGTATTTGGGTTTCTATGCTCACTAAAACCATTATTCAACATGAAATCATTTAAAGGAGGTATTTCGTGCTGGTTCAATATTTGAAGTAAGATATTCTATTGGTCCCTATTTCGTGGGAGCTCTCATGTGTATATAAGATACTTCTCATTGGTGTACTTTTGACATGGTTTTCAAAATCGCTTGAGGCGTACGCCTCGAGGCGCGCCTCGAGGCGGGCGGTCCAAAACCGCTCCTGAGGCTTAAGCTTCATAGTCCCTGGACGAGGCTTACGCCTCAATCTGTGAGGCGGTGCCTCGAGGCGGTGAGGCGTGAGGCGCTGGTGAGGCGTAAGCCTCAGCTATTATTATGTTTTTGGGATGTTTTTGGGGAAGCTGATGTTTTTTTTCAAGTGACTTGTACTTTTATTACCTTTTGTATATTTAAAAAAGGTAGAGCTAGTCAAACAACAAAAGCAATTGTACTTTTTACTAATTTTAAAGTACAAAAAGCCATTTTGGGGTGTCCTTCCCTCTTCTCATGAAGAAAGAAAGAGGCTGACTTTCTTTTATGCACCACTTCATCTTTTTTGCTAGTTATTTTAGCTATTGTTTTCTCATTTTTTGCTACTGTTTATTCATTTTTTAGCTACTGTTTTCTCTTTTTTTAGCTACTGTTTTCTCACTTTTAGCTACTGTTTTGATCACCATGTTGATTATGCTCGGCATTTTAGATTAGACTACAGCAGCCAAATGGCCAAATGCTTGTGATTTCTGACCATTGGAGGTTCGGTTTCATCAGACTAAAGCAGCAAAATGGCCAAATGTTTGCTGTCATATTTTCATTATGTTTTTAGCCTTATAACTAGTAATTTTACGAGCTTATGACGTTTAAAATTTGGTATGAAATTATGTTTTGCTTCTTATTAGTATTTATGAATTTTATTTGGTATGGAATTATTTTTCCACCTTGTATAATACACACACACACACATATATATATATATATATATACATATACACGCCTCGCCTCGCAGAGGGAAAACGCCTCGAGTCCCGATTCGGATTTTTAAAACTATGCTTTTGAGATACCCGAAGATAAGAATATCTTACTGCCAGTATAGGGGATTTGACATAATTTGATAAATACATTCACAAAGTATGTGATCTTAATATGAAAGCTTCTCTTAAATAGCTCTGCACATAAGCTTCTCTTAAATAGCTCTGCACATAAGCTTCTCTTAAACACCCTTACACATTAGCTATGCCTCGAGTATGATCTCCACCCAACATCATTGACATGGATCATCATAAGGATCCATGTGCTATGGTTTTGACTCTGGTAATGAGGTGGCACCTCTAGTGGGGTATTTGGGACGTATGCCTTGCACCATTAAGGCAGGGCTGAGGCGGGGGTAGAGGCGTCAATTAGGGTTAAAATTACTCGCTTCTGCCATACAACTGATCTTCCATTTCATTACTTTAAAGTCTTGCCTATGTTCTTTTCTTGTAGAAGACTAAGTAATTATTGTCACTCTGAGACATACAAACCAGGCTATGAAGATTGCTTAAAGTTATACGTAAATCTTCAAGAGATAGCGACGGTGTTCTCGGAACCGGGTCTGAAATATGGAATGCAGAAGTATGAGTCTGATCATACATTTTTTTAGAGGCAATCTGAAAATGTGATCCTACTTGTAGTTTATGTGTATGATATTGTGATTACTGGAAGCGACAATCAAGGCATATAAAAACTTAAAAAGACTTTTTTTGGTCTCAATTCTAGACAAAGGATTTGGGACTACTAAAGTATTTCCTTGGAGTAGAGATCATAAGGAACAAAAGGGGATTTTCTTATCTCAAAGGAAATACGTTCACGATCTTTCAAAAGAGACATGAAAGTTGGGAGCTAAACCATGTAGCACCCCTTTAACTCCTAATGTACATCGAAGAAAAGATGGAGAACCATTACGTGACCAAGAAAGGTAAAGACGACTTGTTGGAAAGCTGAATTACCATATGGTAACACGATCCACATCACATTTGCAGTTGCTATTGTTAGTCGATTTATATATGCTCCCAACAATTAAAGATTGGGCCCTTTTAGAACAAATTATTTGCTACCTTAAAGGTAAGGCAGGTCGAGGAATTTTTTATGGACGCCATTGTTATGCTAAGGTAGAATGCTTCATTGGTCTAGTTGATGCTCCGATGCAGATTACGGTGGATGCAAGGATGACAGTAGATCCACCCCAGGATATTTTATGTTTGTCGGGGGAAATCTGGTTTCATATAGGACTAAGAAACATAATGTGGTATTTAGCTCCATGGTTGAATCAGAATATAGGGCAATGGCTGGCTCAATATTCGAGATACTATGGATACATCGACTACTTAAGGAAATTGACTATGCATTTCATTTCCGAAATTGATTTGTCATTTCGTTTGAGACAAGATTGAAGGAAGATTCATTACAACACAACATGCTCCTGCAAAAGAAAGATCAGTTGGGAGACATTTTCACAAAAGCAGTGAATGGGACCGAAGTTGACTACATTTGTAAGAAGCTGGGCACAATCAATATCCATGTTCTAGCTTGAAGGGGAGTGTTACGGAATTAACAAGAAAAACAAACAATGTCACTCTAGATCAGGAAATTATAAAGATTTGATTTTCTCAAACCATGGTATGTCCTCATGTTTGTAAATTATGGAGTGAAATACAATTGGTATTGATTATTATTGGTTAGATGTTTATATCATACCGTTATGAATGGTATTAGGAGAAAAGAGAGCATAAAAGGTTGATGGATTGGGAATCATGTTGAGTGCTGCTGGGAGATGCATGTAAAGGGGCAATACTAGGCATACATCGAGACGGTGATTCACACCAAACTACATACGCTAAGGTCCTGAACATCACGATACGGAACTCACGATGGTGAGATGTTGCCGGAGGGGAACAAGTTTGACTATATAGAACTTATATGAATGGAGGTGAATTGCCTCTTGTGAACCAGGGCTATAGCATCAATAAACCTCTTGGACATGGGAGCAACCAACGAGACAAAGTTTGTGGATCTAAGGTCAAACTTGGTTGACCTTGGATGAGAGGCGTGGACGTATAAATAATAAAATCCAATGTTAGAATACTCTTTTGCTTTATCAAGGGGATGTGTTATGACCAAAAAATGAAGTTGTGATTTCACAACAGCAAAAAAATTGATATAAAATTGAGAAAATTCCACTTTTAAAGATTTTATTACATAAACCCAAGCTGCAAGAGAATAATCATTCAAAAAATGTGAGGCACTTGTAACCTAATCAAGTCCCTACTCCTAGATGTTGGAATGGCTTAATTTGGTTTCGAGTCTGCAAGTATTGGAACGGAATAACATTTACTAAAGCTTATAGTAAGAAAAGAGTGTATGTTATGCAATTTTAATCTATGACATTCCTTGCTGGTAAACTAACAAAGAATTTGAAATTCTCGTCTTTATCCTTTTCAAGTTAGTAAGAGTGCAATCTCCCAACTACCAACAAACATCCTTAGTAATGGCATCTCTAAGACAAGATGGTAGGTCACACTTGAAGATATGCTACATTCAATTATGAAAGCCCCTACACTTGTCTCCATGCCATTTGGCCCACCTCCCGAAACACACAATTTTGGTTAATTGGCTAGCAAATATAGGACTTCTTTTTATGTGAAGGTACATATGAAAGGCCTAAGGTATATCAGGAGCTATATGAGTTAATCCTATGAAAGAAGCAACATGAGCATGAGGCTATGATCCTCACTAGACAATTGGCGCAATTCTGCTTGTTGTGGTCCCATTTATTGCTCTCAGTTCACTTGAACTTTGTATCTGAAATTTTAGTGGTGATCAAACTGTTACCATATCCTCCTTTCCTAGAGCCTAGTCTCTCACGCTAACCAAAATAGACCTAACCAAACTGGAGTTACTAAGTCTTGTAGTCGAAAACGTATCAGGAAGTGGCTAGTAAGTAGATGAAATGAGGACATATGATATGACTGAGAAGCAACACACAACACAAAGAATGTTGTGATAAGAGACTTCCAATAATGCTAAGTACCAAAAACTTGTGTTCACATCCCTGATGAACCTTTTGAGTCAGGTGCACATGAGAATAATTCCTGGGATTCAAACAACCACTTGACCGGTGAACCCTTGCACTGGGAAAAAGCAAAGGTCAAATTGATAAATGTTATGATAGCTGCCTAGTTGGAAATTTGTGTTATGGACATTATATATTATTCCAAATTTCCAAGGCAGTCCACATGGCCATACAAGTGCCACTGTCATCCAACTCCAAATGCTTGGTGGATTCTTAGTTATATGTCTACCTTCTTGACACATCTCAGATCAGTTTCCATTAACATAGTACAGTGAACCCAATTACATCAACTTGTAGATCAGGATCATAAGTAGGGTAAACTTACATGAGATGATTGCAATTCAACTATTTTCTCTCCATTCTTTCTTGAGGCATGGATGGACAGTTTGAATTTGTAGAACCACTTTTTCAAAAATTTTAATGATCTGTGGCTGGCAGTAATTGCAAAAAGAAAGGCATATCAATATATGTGACATGACTCCTGAATTTTCCACAATTGAAACAACGGTGTATAGACTTTCAGTAACTGTATAACAAAAACCTGAATGTCCATAAGTTTATGAATATCCACTGGAATATCTGGATAACACCCTGTGGACTACAGAGTTTGGATGATGAACAACAGACTAACATAACTTTATATTAAATCAGATTTAGTCTCCACTT
This sequence comes from Arctium minus, assembly GCA_954870635.1. Taxonomy (NCBI): domain Eukaryota; kingdom Viridiplantae; phylum Streptophyta; class Magnoliopsida; order Asterales; family Asteraceae; genus Arctium; species Arctium minus. The sequence continues at coordinate 93,942,645 of OX941081.1, read as the reverse complement.
TTTCCGAAACACAAAGAACAAGTCCGATAAGTTGGGACTGAGGTTGCGAGTTCGAGAACAGGTCCAACCATGTTGAGTTGTGCACAAGAAAAGTGGAGGTGAGGGTTATCAATGGTGAAGGAGCCCTTAGAAGTGTATATATAAGGGTGGTGGCATAACCTAAAAGCTCATATGAGGCAGCCTTGTTCCCTAGAGGCACAGTGTTAGGTGGTTGAAACCCCTTTGGAGGGGCCTTGAATGTAATGGCTTGTGGTTAGTGCTTTCTAGTAGGTTGTGGCAGATAACGGCTAAAGTTAGTTTTTTCTTTATTTTTTTTTTCTTAAGGCTACACCAGGTAAAGATGTTTGGGTGGATGCATGGTGTTATTACAGAGGGAAGACCTTGAATACATATAGCCCATTAGATGGCCCGTGGCTGGTACTGTTCAATGTTACTATCTCTACCATTGGAAACATAAAAACATGCTTAAAATTATGGATATGATTCCTCCCAACATTTGCACTCTATTTATTATCCTTCCATGCAATTTCCATTAGCTTGCCCCCACTCTGAATTTCTACCACACGAGCAAGCGAACATCGATTGCTAACCACAAGGCTTGTGGTGTAGCGGTAATCACCTGGGGAGTTCATAGCGCTCAACCCGGGTTCGATTCCCTGCATTCGCAACTTTGTGGCCACTGGGTATAACCTCAGGGCTGCATGCTTTAGCAGTCGGTTTCATTGCCAAGGGATTAGTTTGGGCCAAAGGCCCAGGACACCCTTTTCCAAAAAAAAAAAACATCGATTGCTAGTCAGCTGTCATTTTCTTTAAAAATAAATGGTAGGGGCTGAGGCTCTGAAGGCTTAATTACTTTCTTCAATTAGGGAATAACACAGACGAAACAAGGAAGCGACTACATTTTTTAAAACAGAAGCTCCTTCAGTTTCTTTGGTTGTGGATGTATCAAGAATGAATGGACGATGTAGCAGCAGTGTCCTTTTTTGTTTTCTTGTCACTGTAGTTTAGAGGGAATGATCTGCTTGCTTCAACCAACAATGATACAAGTCTTATTTACTAATTTTATTTTATTCTCCATGCTATAACCGTGTTTTTGTCTGGGCTACTACCCCAGTGCTCCAATAGGTCAAGGATATGGTCTTACTGAGACCTGTGCTGGTGGGACATTTTCCGAGTATGATGATACGTCTGTTGGTCGTGTTGGTGCACCCCTTCCTTGCTCTTATATCAAGGTAATATCTGATGGAGGTAGTTCGGCTTGTCCTTATGACAACTTGTATCATTATATTTATATTGATCTTATTTTGTATGAACATGTATTTTGGTGAAATTTCCTAGGAGTGATAAGATATTGATACAAATGTCTGAGAGTTTCATTTTAGATGCTGTGGTATGCTGTGCCCTTATGTTGGCGAACATAAAGAGTTTGTGTGGGAAAGAGGGGCACATGCCATTAACTTTTGGTGGAATTATCGTAAGGGCTAAAGGATGTGGCAAATTATTTCTATCTGTGCATCATAAATGGTTTCTTTGTTCCAGCCCTATGTACATGCAGCAGGGAAAATCTAATGTGGAATCCCTTGGAATGAATAGTCCCTATGGAACTTGCACGAATACTATTTACTGTATGAGACTCTGGAAATCTGATACTCTATATATTTGATCCATAGTGCCACTGTTTAAGAATGTCCCTGGCATATGTGTATACACAAACAAAAGGTAGCATACAAAATGTAAATCAGTTTAACAAAGCTATTATCTCCAAGTCTTTGGGAGGAAATGTTGATGATGCCTCAATATCATTCCTCCATCCTCTCTCGACGAAGGTTAAATTCCTATGATATTATATGTCAGCCTTTCTAACTAATATTAAATTTCGGCCAACCTCTATCTCTATTAATTTTTTACATTTAATCTAAGTTTTTCCTCCTCAAGCATGAATTCATAGGTCTATCTGGTTAGGCGTTCTAGTGATCAAGTCTGATTGTTTTTTTTTGTTCCATTCAGATCTGAAAGCAAAAAAGTACCACATTCCTAGCCATTGCATGTAGATTGTGAAGAAGACAGTTGTGTTTGAATGGTCAATCAATCAAAAAAACTATACCATTTATTTAGTTACATGTGGGAATAGATTTTAAAGATCGTTCTTTTAGCATTTGTCTTTGTATGTTGTAAACTTTTTAGTCTAATCTTGTTATCCACGTCAGTGAGTCTTAAAATTGTTCAATATCTGTTATTCACTCAATTTGAAATAATTTCAGTGGTTAAATGGGAAAATTTTAGTATTCATATGTATGAAACAATATCTTTTAATTTTGCAGCAAATCTAGTCATTCAGAACCTTCTATATCAGCCCTTTTTCATTCAATTTTTTTTTTGTAATCATAACTATGGTTGGTGCATCTTCTGATTCAACTCTCATTATTGTATTACTTTTCCGCAGTTAATTGATTGGCCTGAGGGTGGTTACTTGACCAGTGATTCACCTATGCCTCGTGGAGAAATAGTGATTGGTGGGCCAAATGTTACTCTTGGATACTTCAAAAATGATGAGAAGACACAGGAAGTATACAAAGTAATATTCTCTCTTTCATGTTCTATTTTGTTTTCAAGAGGTGTACAAGATAATATTTATGAAGGACATGATGAAACTTTAAAAATCTTTGTTCGCAAAAAAGGTTGATGAGAGAGGCTTGAGGTGGTTCAACACAGGTGATGTGGGGCGGTTCCATAAAGATGGCTGCCTTGAGATAATTGATCGTAAGAAGGATATTGTCAAACTTCAACATGGAGAATATGTTTCTCCAGGGAAGGTACAGAGTGTTCTGTGGGTTTATTTCTATTGCTGATTTTGTATCATAGAAAACCAGGATCCACCTAGAGATCGATGCTTCTTCTACAGGTTGAGGCGGTTCTCAGTGTTAGCCCTTATGTTGATAACATCATGTTGCATGCCAATTCATTCCATAGTTACTGTGTGGCACTTGTGGTGGCTTCACAGCCTGCAGCAGAAAGTTGGGCTTTACAGAAAGGTATTAAGTTTGATGACTTCACAAGTTTGTGTCAAATGGAAGAAATGGTGAAGGAAGTTTATGGATCCCTGATAAAGGTAACTATATTATAAATACAAAGTTTCATTTTTTTTTTCATGTGAAATTTTCAGTTTGAAGAGGTTACATTTGGTCCAAACACAAAAACAATATATACTTTTTTGCCATTAATAATCATTCATTGAAAGTAGTAACCTTGATTTTGATGGATAATCAAAATTCAAAATCTTCAGTGAAATTGCATTAATCTCCTAGAGCTTCTCCATTTTGAAGATTACAATATTGATTATATTATTAAAAATATATTTCATACCTTTCCTCTCCCAAACATTTAATTTAAGGTTTCTTATTGGTGGGAATATAATAATAATAATAAATTCTCTCATGGTAATCATTTTTGGGAAGTTGTCTAAATTTGGAGAGTTTCACACTCTCTCCTACTTTCTCCATTTTGGAAAGTTTTATAGAATTTGTTATTGCAAAAAAATTGCCTGAAATCTCCATTTTGGAGAATCTGTTGGAGATGCTCTTATGGGCCATTTTCGGCTAAACATTTTTATTGAACTATGTGTCATGTTCATTGCATCTTTAGTTTGGGACTCGATGAGTCCGAAGAAGTTGTGGCTTACCAAATGTGTTGGGCCACTTTTAAATTAATGGTGATGTTGTGTTTGGCACATTGAATCACCCGTTTTGATATATGATTCTAATAATCGACATGATTTGCTTATTATTCATTGCAGATGGTTTTCATTGTTCTCTCTCTTCCTAAATTGGTCTATGCCTTGAAACATATTTCATGCTTTCTTTCCCTTTGAACTTGTAGGCAAAACTAGATTTCACTATTAAATATATCATATGGGAAGACATGAGGATATAATAGTGAGTCCTATTGACGTGATGTAGGAAAAATTAAGATTGGAGTCATCTAAGAAAATGGTACAAGTGAATGAAAACCTTAGCCGTGATGACATTGAGCCAGTAACCACAAACAGTACTTTGTGAAATTCGAAATGATTCCTAAATTTTGGCGCACGCCAAAAGCAAGAGTACTCTAATTAATTTTAATGAACCATTTTAAAATGCCTTCTAACTAATCTCTCCCTAAGATCGAACCTCTTCGTGTGATAAAGCCTTCGAAGCTTGTTTTTTTCCTTCTTTCTGATGTTCTGTTAAGATCATTCAAGAGAACATGCTACCAGCCTACCATAAAACTGATGCTTCCAGTTTGTGTGCAGCAGCATGTATGGCCGCCTGAGCCTTGTGTTCCCTGCTTCTTTTTTTGTGTTTTTGGTTTTAATAAAGCAAACAAACCTAATATGAGGTACAGTCTCTTTTTTTTTTTTTTTGGGGGGGGGGGGGGGGGGGGGGGGTATGTCAATAGGAGTAGAGTGGTTATCTCCATGAAGACCTGTCTTTGGTTTGAATTATATGACATATCATCTGATGATTGTACAGGCTGCAAAAACAGCACGATTGGAGAAGTTTGAGATCCCTGCAAAGATCAAATTGCTTTCAGAAGCATGGACTCCTGAATCTGGACTGGTTACTGCAGCACTAAAGCTGAAGAGAGAGGTTATCAGAAAGACATTCTCGGAGGACCTTTCAAATTTCTACTCATCATGATATTTATACTCTCATCTCAAATAGTTTGTTCATGTACGTACAAGTTTTGGTATCATTCTGATTGTACCATTTTGGTTAATTTTTCTGCTCCGTTTTGTTAATTCCATCCCCATTATGAAGCGAAGTGGATAGAAACAGTTGTTCAATTTCTAATTTTGGCTAAATAATTTGCATTTATGTGGGAGGTCTGTTACCTTTTTGATCTTGTTATGTGAAACATCAACTTTTATATGCAGGATATGTAGCATCTCGATTTTACCGGGGGATATAGAAAAATCACTATTAAAGAGCACAGTAAGTCGAATTGTTTTTTTTCTTTTTCTTTTTTGTGTGCTTCATAAAGTGTTAAATGATTTGTATATATAGTTTTAGAAACCCATCGGAATTTCACAAGGTGTTGCTATCAAATTTACAAAATATACCAAAATTTGTTGCTAACTTGCCATCCAAAAGGGAGGCTATCATGACCGTCGAGTTGCTGAGAGTGAGAGCGGTCAGGTGAGTCGTGAGAGGGAGCCAATTGTTTAAAACATCAACAAACCAATCATAAATATCAATTTAAACGTTCTTTTCAATATATATATAGAGTCCCATTCATTTGCTAACCACCGCATTGGTGCTAACCGTGCTAACCAATCTCACCTGTAGATTGATTAGATCAATGGTCCACAATTAATTGATTTTCTATTAAATTAAAATATGAAAAATGCTTTATAAAAATAATATGCATGTATGCAGAAGGGTAATTTTGTCCGACTACATTTATTTTTAATTTGGTAACACGCGCTGTAAACTAAATAGACCAAAAATTTAGAGATTTTATCCCCCCCAGATCAGCTTCATCGAACAGAACCCTTCATTCGACACTTTCTTGATGAAATCAACATCATCGACTACACGATAATCGTAAAGCTCGGAATCAACATCTCAATCGTGGTTTGAAGGTGCAAAGATGTATATTGAAGGCGGGAATCGATTGCAAAGAGGTAATTTTTTTTGAAAAACTAGAATTTATATGAAGGGGGAAAACATTGAGATTTTTAACACATTGTTGCAGTTCGCAAACTCAATGAGCGAATATTCAAGAAGTGTGGACTATCGAGGTTTAACACAATGTTTATATTTGCTATGGTGGTGCCTTTTGAAAATTTGGTATGTAAACATATGGGCATACTTGCAAACAACTAGCGAACACGAAAAATAGTGCATATGTGCATACTTGAATATAGTGCATATGTGCATGTGGATTGTAGAAAAATATTATATGCATATATGTGCATACTTGCACATAGGATTTATGTATATTGGCTATGGTTGTGCATCTCGAATTTTTGGGATGTGCATAATGCATGTATACACTTTTTATTGGCATATGTGCATGTTTGAATTGTGAGTATGTACATGTCTTATGTGTGCACATGTGCATTGATGATTTGCTAATTTTAAAGTAACTTCTGGTCAATTTGGATAGTGCGCATATGCATATAGTGAAGATCAAGTTCTTCCTCTTCTTCTTCAATAAATACTGGAGAAGGGGAGGGAGGGGCTTTCTCTTCAGCAGCAGTTGATTCGTCAGCTGTCTTCTCCCCCTCAGCCTGAGAGGGAGGTTCTTTCACATTCTCCTGAATGGTTGCTGCATTTTCTTCATTCAGATCCTTCTCCCCCTCTTTGTCATCATCATAGGGGAGAGATGTGGCAGCTTCAGCTTCAGCAACAGTCGAAATGTGGGCATCAACCTCCAATGCGTCCAGACGACCTTCTATCTCTGGAATGGCAGACGTAGCGTGCTGAATGAACTCGACAGCGAGGTTCAGCGACATTTTGTCATCATCAGGGAAAGAGGGAGTAGGAGCGGGAGCTGGTTCATTCAGCTTTGACAGAAGCTGAGTGAGAATCCGATTCGAGTCGTCAACCTTTCCACCAAGGATCTTGACCTCGCTGATGAGATGATCAACGTGGCTATTTAGAAATTGAAGTTGAAGAGAGTTGTTGGCCACGTTCTCTTTCAGCGTGCTGACCTCAGTTTGGAGATAGTTGATCTGAGACGCTTCAGCTTTCGTAGAGATGGTGGTGGAGAGATTCTTCAGGTCTTCACCAACACTGTTGACGGTAGTAGTGGTGGTGTTGATGGAAGCAACTAGGGAGTCCACTCTCTCAACTAGCTTGTGCAGAGAGGCATCAACAGTTCCTAAAGTAGGACCTGAAAAACAAGTTAGTGATTGAGAAAAACGTTGCTCAGGCTTATTTAGAGAGGTGGGAGAAGTGTATATGGTTTTAGAGTTACCTGATGTGTCAAACATATTGTAGAATGTCAGGTCTCCCTCAAAAGAAGAAAATGGCAGTGTGTTTAAGGCAAACCTCTGAAAGGGAGGCCACCAAGTCCTACGTTTGCAACTTGAAGAATTGGATGTTGTAAGGGTGAAATATTAGAGACCAAAGAAATAGAAGGAGAAGTAGTAGGGATAGAAGAAGGAGCACTGTGATGATAGAAATTACCTCAGATAAGGGTTGAGTCACTGAGGGAATCTGGGTGGTCACCGGTGTTGCTTCAGCGGCCGTAGTCACTGAAACGGTTCTTCCGGTAGCAGTAGTGGAAGAGCGAGCCATGAAGTCATCCAAGGTGGTCTGTTGAGAGACCACCTCAGGTATATTTGCGAGAGAGGGTTGCTCCACAGCCTTTCTGGCCTTTTTAGAGGTACCAGAAATAGCTGATAACTTTCGTTTGAGAGAGGTTGTAGTGGCGGGGGTAGCTGATGAAGGAACCATCTGCGTAGCCACTGAAGGAGAAGCATGTTAGGAGAGACGAAAACGGAGAGTTTGAAGACTTACCTCATTTTCCTCGGGCTTGACTTCAAAGATGCGAGGGCCAACCTTGGAGAAGCTACAATCACTCTCCTTAGGGTACTTATCTCCCAAGAAGTAATGAAGGATGGCAAAGATGAACCGTACATAGGGAATCTTGATGTCCCTTTCAGCTTTCTCGATCTTGGAGAGAAGATCTTCAAAGATATCTCCAGCATAGTCAAAGTGTCGACCAACGATCACTGAGTAACCCATTTGTAGTTGAATTTTGCTTACCTGATCAAGTGACCCAACTTTGCCACTCATGCTCTGAATTATGTGTGTGACGATATAATTCAGCTCAGAGGGCATCTTCGCCTTGTGAATCTTCGTCAACTTTTTATCAGGGATGGTGGTGCGGTGTTTGAAGTCCCATTGATATTCCATGTGGTCGAGGAACTGAATAAGTTCAACGTCAGTAGGTAAGGCGTCGAAGCTGACCTTTGTCTTGGAGGGGAAACGGAGAGCTGTGTGAATAGCAAGAGCAATGATATTTCCAGGTCCATGGTGGGTCTGGAAAGTGATAGCAGGGATCGACTTGCCTTGCTTGTTCAGTACTTCACCTTTGTCAGCGGTGAACCAGAATTCCTGAAGAAGGGCCCTTGAAGGAGTGGGATCAACTTTTAGAGCATAACCCAAACATGATTCTTTGAGAAAGTTTGCAGCTTGCAATAGATGAGGACATTTGTTTTTGGTAAGGTCCAAACGTCCCAAGTGGTTGTTCTTTGCGACTTTAGAATCAGCAAGTGCAAATTTCACAGTCTTTGAGGGAATGAGAGTAGCTTGGGAGGCCATTTCTGGAATAGGTAAAATAAGAATAGAATGAAGGGTTTTAGAGTTTGTAAACCATGCAAAGCATTTTACTAGTTTCTTGTTAAGGAAGGAAACTTGTAAAAGAAGTTGGTTTTAGAGAAAAACCAGTTTCCTTAAAAAGAAGGTGAGATGAACAGTCCTAAAAACCATGAGGTTTTTGCAGAACAAGAAAAATCATAAAGAAAATGATTTTAAGAGAAGAACAATTCTAATCCAAAATAAGATAGAAATGTTAGGATTAAAAGAGTGGTTTTGGAAGAAAAAGGATAAGAACAAGAACTTGGGATGCTTGAAGATTTGAAGATTCAAGTGTTCGTAAGTTCTTTGCTTGAATGTCTAGAGTGTTTTCTTGCCTTTTAAGTTTTTAGAGAAGGTAAAAGGTAAAAAAATAAGAATGGCATTCCTTTTATATGAGGAGAGACAAAGAATTTAGAGCGGGAAAAGGTGGTCATCATGACACGGACACGTCCCATGAAGTTGATTGGACAAGAAGTGCAACGGATAAACGTGTCAGAAAAAGGAGTGCCATGGATTATCGGTTCGAATGACGTCACAAGAGAGAGAAAAACGTTTCAGTTTTTGAAAAGTATCACTGACAGAAATTCAGAGATATGTTTTCTTTACAAAGGATCGCTGATGAGAAATATCAGTGATAAGGTTTGTTTTTCAAAAAAAGCTTTTAACCATTTGAAGAAATTCAGTGATTAAAGTTTTGGTTTTTAAAAACGTCTTACTGAATAGGATTCAGTAAGAGAGAATGAGAGAACATACCTGAGTGTTAGAGATATTTAGTCATAGATTACGAGAATAGGTGTAGAACATTTTATAACTAACATGATGCATAAAAGCTAAAGATTTAATCTTCAAGATTCAGCATTCCAAGCTCACTGATGAGAAAGTTGAATCTTGTCTCATCGAGAGGTTTGGTGAAAAGATCAGCGAGCTGATAGTCAGTAGAAATAAAGTGGAGTTCTATATCACCATTCAACACATGATCTCTGATAAAATGATATCTGGTCTCTATGTGCTTTGTCTTTGAGTGTAGTACTGAATTGTTTGATATAGCGATGGCACTTGTGCTGTCGCAATAGATTGGAATCTTGGATAGCTGAAGGTCATAGTCTAATAGTTTATTTCTCATCCATAAGACTTGAGAACAACAACTTCTAGCTGCTACATACTCAGCTTCAGCTGTGGATGTGGATACTGAGTTTTGCTTTTTGTTTGTCCAACTTACCAGCTTTCCACCTAGGAGTTGACATCCGCCAGTGGTGCTTTTTCTATCAAGTTTGCAACCTGCAAAATCACTATCTAAATAGCCACTTAGATCGAACCCTGAATCTTTGGGGTACCAAAGACCGAGGTTAGGAGTTCCCTTAAGATATCTGAAAATTCGCTTAACGGTGATCAGATGGGATTCCTTGGGTTCTGATTGATAGCGTGCACACAGACATGTAGAATACATGATATCAGGTCGGCTCGCTGTTAGATACAGCAGGGAGCCTATCATTCCTTTATAGGTAGTGACATTAACAGGTTTTCCAATTGGATCCTTGTTCAATGTCAAAGGAGGTGCCATAGGAGTTTTCATCACTGAGGTTTGAGTGAGATCAAACTTTTTCAGCATATCCTTAACATACTTACCCTGATGAATAATGTACCTTTGTCAGATTGCTTGATCTGAAATCCAAGGAAGTAAGTTAGTTCACCCATCATACTCATTTTATATTATTTTTTCATTCTTTTAGCGAAACGAGTGCATAGAGATGGGTTAGTAGAGCCAAATATAATATCATCAACATATATTTGTACAAGAATAATATGACCTTTTATCTTTTCTGAAAAATAATGTGTTGTCAATTTTTACACGCTCAAATTTTTCAGAGATAAGAAAAGAAGAGAGGGTGTCATACCAAGCACGAGGAGCTTGTTTTAACCCATAGAGAGCCTTATCCAACTTATATACATAATTTGGGTGCTTAGGGTCATAGAACCCTGGGGGTTGTTCAACATAAACTTCTTCATTCAACTTTCCATTTAGGAATGCTGACTTGACATCCATTTGATATACTTTGAAGTATTTGTAAACTGCATATGCTAAGAATAATTGAATTACTTCGAGCCTAGACACAGGGGCAATGGTTTCATCATAGTCTATGCCTTCCTCTTGTCCGTATCCCTGAGAAACTAGCCTAGCTTTGTTGCGGGTTACAGTCCCATTTTCATCTAATTTGTTTCGAAACACCCATGTGGTGCCTATAACAGATTTATCAGATGGTCGGGGAACGAGATTCCAAACTTTGTTTCTAGCAAACTCAGTCAGCTCTTTTTGCATAGCACTAACCAAGTTTGGATCTCTGAGGGCATCATCAGTCTTCTTTGGCTCTATGAGAGAAAGAAAATTTACAAAGAGACAAATATTACCTGAACTTCGTCGAGTTTGAATACCTGCATCAGTATCACCAAGAATTTGATCTATGGGGTGATGTATGGTCCATCATTGAGCTGGAGCATAATCGCTTAACCCAGGAGTTGGATCATCAATAGAAATGTTTACTAATGAATAAGCTTGAGGTTCTTCAGCTATCAAATGTTGTGGTTCAGACAAAACATTATTCACTGAGAGGTTTTCAGAAGACTTTAAACTATAGGGACCAAATCTGCGAAAATCTAAAAAACTTTAACTAAAACTAACAACACTTAACAAAAGGACTAAAAATGTAAGAAAAATTAATGGAAAATGTAACAAACTAATGATAGGGACTAAAACTGACAACTTAACAAACTAGTTAACTAACCTAACACAAACTAACGGAAAATGGACCAAAAAGATAGAAAATCTTACAGATCTAACGGATAGGGACCAGATTTGTTAGAAAACTAACGGAACTAACGGAGTTCCGTTAGTTACTGTTCATCGTCATCCTCATTTGAACTGCAGATTTCAAATCGATATATCTCCTTCGTTTCTCAATGAAATTCGATAAAATTTGTTGCAAAATGTTCCTTGTTCAAATTACAATCGATTCCAACGAAATATTTTCGAACATGAAATGAGTTTTGAACTGTATCTCGATGTGAATTATTCCGGCGAAACTCGAAATTCCGATGACACTCTTTCGTTCTTTTGAAGCCTGTAATCAACTAAAGATTGATTAAAAACAATAAAGCAACGATAATGTTAAGCTAAAACGTCGAAATGAACATTTAAAAAAAGAGTTCTGGCGAATCCCGTTTTTCCGGCGACTACTCCGACAAACTTTCAAACTCAGTTATCTCACTCAATTCTCGACCAAAATAGATTCTAAAAGCTGCTATGAGTTCTAAATCACGAGGGGAACAAGTTAGAATCAATTGGAACAACTTAAAACAACTATATCGAAGACCCACTTGTGATCACCGTGACTGAGAAAAAAAAATTCAAACAAAAAAAACTAAGTCTGGAACGCCCAGACAAATGGAAACACGCAGATGAGGCTTGCGTGAAGTGAGGTTTTCGCAACCTTCAGTGTGCGTGAAGTAGGTTCACGCAGAACACTGTTTGCGTGTTCTTCATATGTGTAGCCTGCGTGTTCTTGAAGGTTTACCTTATGAGTTCTTTCCAAGTGCTTTGCAACTTCAATTCTTCAATGAAGAACTTGAATCTCATTGATCTTCTCGTAAGCTAGATTGACGTGATCATGCAGAAAACTGTTAAGCTAGATGCTGCTATGAATTTGTTGTTGTCGTGAGCCATCTAAGCAACTTTTAATTGCCTCAATTAACTTTTGTAGTAATGTGTTGCATTAAAAAATATTCATGTTGTTTGCGTCAAGTATGAGTGTTTAAGAAGTTTGCGAGTTCTTGCTATTGTGTCTACGAGTTCTTGGTGGTTGAAGATTTCGAGTTCTTCAAATGATGATCAAAGTTTCCTGCACAATTACAAACTCACAAAAACACATTAAACAATTGAATTATGAAACAAAAAAATTAAAATACATCATTTTGAAACATCTCATCAATTAATTTGGGAAAAAAAATCAAATCTGGATTTTTTTTTTCAAGAACACACGAATCAAAAAAAAAATTTCGAAAATGAGATTTATAGATTAAAACTCATAATCATTGATCAATTCATGTCTAAAATATGTTTTTATAAACGAATTTGCACCAAAATGGATCAATTCAACCACAAATTTCAAAATCACTCTTCAAAAAATTTCACAGACAACTTATTCTCAAGAACACAAATTTTTTGAAAATCATCAAATTCCTTGAATCTTGATGTGTTTTTGAAAATCTTTTGATGCAAACATCAAATATAACATTGAAGAAACGTTTTGCAATCAAAATCAAACACAAAAACAAACTAAAAATTCAAAACACATTTGTGTTCTTCATCATCTTCAAGAAACTTGATTTTTCTTCAAAATTCTTCAAATCTTCAAATATGGGACGAAATTGGATCAATTTGTGTGCACTTTTATCTCCCAAAGCTCTGATACCAATTGTTAATTCCCATATCTATTAGGTAACAAACTTTAATTTTATTGATCTTGAAGAATTACATGAAATTGAAGCTTTCTCTCTCTAAAATCTCTCTAACTTTCTCACTCTAGAATATGACAATGACAAAATCCTAAAGCTTAATGACTAAGCAAACACAATATAAACCTAACTCTAATTACAAAGACATTACAATTACAAAGTAAACTACTTTGACTTTTTACTAAACTATCTTTGACTTTAAGATTCTTTGACTTTCTTTGACTTTTCTATTACAAAGACTTTTAGATTTAAATCTTGAATACAATAATGCACTAACATTTCGTATGACACTTGATGCGAATTCCTTCTTTTCGCACGTAGGCTGATGCGAATTTCTAACTTCTCGTACATAAAGCTATGCGAAATCCACACTTAGACTTTACCAAAAATCAATGTCATGCGAATTTCTGCCATTTCTATGCGGATTATGTAGATCTTGCGAGTTCTTCGTGCGAGTTCTTCAATCTTCGGCCAAAAATTGCTTCAATCGATCCAAAACCCAATCAATTCTTCGAAATTGATTCTGTAATTCCACCAATTTGACCACTATTGCAAATAGAACAAGATACAAACAAGTAATTACGACCAAAACAACTCAAACTAGCATTGTGATCTAGATACAGTGCGCTGAAACTTTACATCTCGAAAAACACAAAATCAACAAATTGAGTTCAAATTACAGTTCTATAGTGTAATTGATTTAAACATCTCAAACATTAATCGATCACAATACAATCAAAAACTTGAACAATTACAGTACAAAAATGTAAAATCGATCAAACACAAAAACAGGGTGCGAGTTCATCATTTCGTTGATTTTCTTTGACTTAGGCTCTGATACCAGTTGAAAGTCCAATCCAAGCTCTATGAATCATACACTGAATATGTAGAAATCATTTCTTTTATTGATATAACTTCTATTACAATGATTCCTTGAGTCACAGATCTCATAGTGGCACAAGTCTCTTAGTCATATGCGAATTCTCTCTCTCTCTCTCTCTCTAAGACTTATGCGTGTTCTCTATTGTAACTCCTATGAAAATTACGAAGACAAATACCTTTTATACGTGGTCAACATGACCTTACAAGCAAATTAAAGTCAAAGTCAATCCCTTTGACTTACAAAGAATATTAACAAACAAAACCTACAACTTTACATCTTTGACCCCTCATTTAATCTTGAATACAATCTTGACTTAACATCAAGCCTTAAGTCAAAGCCTCAAGACCAAAAGTCAAAGTCAACTTACTTGGAATGGAAAGTCAAAGTCAAGGTTATTTTGTGTAAAGGTCAAAGCTTTGTTAGTTTTGTTAGTTTGGTTTTCTTTGTAATGTTAATAGGTATAAATAGATCGTTCTTTGTATTTTATAGTGTGTGCTATTCATTATATACATTTGAGAGAACTTTGTAGTGAGAGAAAACCTTGTAAACATTGAAGATCAATACATATGGCATTTGGAATTGATTTGTGATTGTTCATCTTGTTATTACTTGCAAATTGGGACATAACAAAATCTTTCTCAAACTTCATCACTGGTAGACCTTTGACTAGACCTCTTCTTACCAACTTATTGATGTCATTGAAATTTTGACGTGATAATCTCCTATGACATATCAAACTTTCTTCTTTAGAAGCTTTTGAAATTAGACAAACTGGTCTTGATGTAGTTAGAGTTGGAAATTTTACAGCATATAGATCACCATACCTTTTAGCTCTGAAAATTTCAATTACATCTTTGTCATCTATAGCACATCATGTTATGAAAAACATTACATGAAAATAATTGTCACAAAATTTACTTATGCTGAAGAGATTATGTTCTAATCCATCAACATAAAACACTTTCTGGATGGTGACATTTCCATTTATCAAAACTCCATAACCCCTAACATAACATGTATTGTTGTTACCAAAGTTAAATTTTCCTCCAAGCTTTTCAACATAGTCTTTCAATAAGTGCTTGAAACCAGTCACGTGTCTTGAGCATCCTGAGTCTATGTACCACACATGACATGCCTGCAAAAACAATTACTTTGATTTAGGTACCCAGATCAGTATGGGTCCTTTCTTGCTTGCATGAAACACCTTCTTAACATCTGTTGATGTACCTTTTATTCTCCATTCATATTTTGGCCTTCTATTTGAAGAAGGTATTCTTTTTCTATCCTTTGGTAACTATTTCCAAACAAATTTCACATCAACAGAATCAAAACTCTTTTTCATTGAAATTTTACTCTTTTCAAATTTAAAGACTTTAACAAAGTTATGAAAAGAAGAATCAGAGTTGTATTTATTCTGTGAAGTACTCATGGATATGTGCTTCTTTTGAGATTTAGGATTTAGTATGAAAGATTGATGACCACAGTGAGTGCAGTGAAGATGTTTTTAACCTAAAGACAATAAATCTGAATGAACTGAAAATTTTCTTTTATTCATGTTATCTATCAGATTACACTTGTTAGATCCACAAGCTCTACACTTTTAGGAGACTTCTTTACATTAACCATTGAGTACATCAGATATTTTAATAGAAATGCTACTATTTGAAGAACTAGTAATTCCCTTCTGAAAAGAGTCCTTTCTCCTCCAAACTAAACTCTTACCTCTTTTCTTTTCTGAAAAGGACAAAACACTTGAGTTAATAGAAGATTTGGAAATTGAACTATCATTTGTAGAAGGATTTTCAGAACAAATATCAGATTTGGTTCCAGAAGATTCTCCTGCATCATATGTACTTGACCTTTCATCGTAATTCTGATAAAAAACAGCTTTGGATTTGAGTAAACAACCCAGTCTTTTCGATAGAAACTTTATACTCCAGAGTTTTATTCAATCTGACAAATTCAAAACCTCAAACTCTGTAATCTTTTTGCAAAGTTCATTATTCTCATTTAAACTCTTTTCAAGTTCAAATTGAATATCAAAATTTTCATCTTCTAGTTCCTCAAAACTCGTTTTCAAAGTTGAAAGTTCCTTAGTTACAACATAAAGCTTATCATTTAGCTTAGAGGAAATATATTTAGAGTTATGTATAGTGTTATCAAATTTCTGAACAGTGTCATCATATTTCTGAATAGAGTCATCAGAATTCTGAACAACTTGTTCAAAGTTAGAACACTTAGTTTTAGAAATTTCCTTTTTACTCAGACTTTGATTCAACAAATTTTGTTTCTATGGGAAAGAGTGATTCATAATTAGATTAAGAAAATTGAGGTTTTCTATCTTTATAACTTGAATTTAAATCATATTTGAATCCCACACTTTTAAAATTACAAGTATGTGAACTCTCACTGTCATCAGATTTATCATTCTCTATTTTCTCCTTTCCTTTATCAACAGAGTTGAGTGATCAATAGTCAGACTTAACAAAAACTTCATGAATTTCAGGAATCTTTTCTCTGTAAGCACCAAGTTCAGAAAAATCATGTAAAGATATTAGACCATTTTCAAAACAATATTCTCTTTTAATCCCAAACCCATCTTAGGATTATAAAATCTAGTGTATGTGGGATTATTTGTCAAAATATTCAAAGTCTGTTTTGTTTGTTCTCTCGTGTAGTTCATATCCTCTAACTGTTTGATCTTTTTGTAAAGGTCTTTTCTTTCATTTAAGCTCATTTCAAACATAAGTTGAAGATCAACTTTCTCATCTTCTATTTCTTTCAAATTCTTTTGTAAAATAGATAATTTTCATCTAGATTTGACTTCACATATCTCACTTCTTACTTCTCCTTTTATGAATCTTCAAACATAACTTTGTAAAGCTCTTTTTATTGTCTGAATTTGTTGATAAAAATTCTTTCACCTTTAATTTTCCTTTTTAAGTCAATAGATTCATCATTCATACTTTCCAATTTAATTATTAAATCATTTTCTGAACAATGTACCTCAGATTTAGTTTCTGAAATTGTTACTTCTGAATTGGTGGACTTGTCACTCATAGTTGCTATGAAGTTATAGTGTATCTGAGTAAAGTGTCCAGCCTGATCCTCATCAGATGTATCATCCAACCAATTCTCTTATTCAGACATCAAGACTTTCCCACTTTCTTGGATTTTAACCAACTGAGCGCCGTTAGAATATTAGTCTGAATTCTTAACCTTCTTGAATCTGCAACACCTAGGATAATGTCCTTTGCCACAATTAAAACACCTATTGTCTTGACGAGTCACTAGATCTTCTTACTAACCCTTTGGTGTGGATTGGATATAACCCCAAAAGGCTATAGCAACTGGCAAATCATGCAAGTATACATTGCTCACAAGTATCGTCCAAAGCAAGTAATAATGGTAAGTAATACCAGATATCGTACCTCAGGGATTTTCAAAGCAAGAAGAGTAACCAAAGTCAAATTTAAAACAAGATTTCAAGAGTGAAAACGAAGCAATATATTTGGGGTGTTGGTAACTAAAGTACTAAAATGTAACAATAAGTAAAAGATAGTATGGGTGTAAGATCATGTTGGATTTCAGCTAACAGAGTGCAGTGAACATTGCTACAACATCACAAGGGTGCTGCAGCAATAGCTCTCTACAAACACTATTGGATTGAACGACCTCCCAAAGAAGTGCATATTAGACCATATGTTGGCAGTGTACATGGTGATGCATTAAGAACCAAACTAGTACAGATCTTGCATTTCTTTTCATATAGTTTTGCAACCCACAAGGTTGTTGCAGCTCTATATAGCCTCTATAACATAACTAGTAAAAACATTTGCGTTATCTTAATTTTAAGGTCCAACTCATCTATGTAAAATAACATGTGTCAATTTGTCAAAGATTACCAGATGAAATGTTTGTACCACTTGTGAATAGTGAAGTAAATTGCTATTATCAAGCAAATATCCACTAACACTTTGGCTTAATCTCACAACCTTCCCTTATACCCACACTAAGATGCTTAGCCTAGCATGGCTGAATGTAAAAGCTCAAAAGTAAATGACATAAAGATAAAAGACATGAATGTAAATGACTTAAAGTAAATGACTTGAAAAGTAAACTTGCAAGAAAAGTAAAGGAATGCTGTAAAGGTTTCCATAGCAACTGACATAAAGTAAGAACAATATCAAAAGATTGTAATATCTTAAAAACTACTAGAATACAAAGCTTGTAAGAAGTTTTGATTTAGCTGATGTATACCTAAGCATAGATTGAGGATATCTTTAACTACAACTATTACAAGCTATTTATACTAAGCCAAGAGAATCAAAAGATGCTTAAAAGTACAAAAGCTAATTGTCCATTGGTTATTAACCAAGCATATTAAGTACACTAATCAAAAAGTAAAGATGCTTAAGGAGGCAAATCAAGGAATCTTTAGGACATCTTCCATCACCTTCCTCCAGATCTTGTACTTCCAAGATGCCTTCAAAACTCTCCAACAAAAAGTAAATCTTCCAAGGATTGAGTCGGTTGATGCCAATATCATTGTTGTAGCAGTACCTGCTGTAGCAACAGTCTGTTAACATTGTTTTCACCAATAAACATAGAACATTACCATTTTCAACATCCTAGCTCCAATCAGACTAAAAGTGTAAAATAAGACAAAAAAGACTCAAGATAGGATTGGGAAAGATGAAAAATAAGGTAAAATGAAGTCCTAAATAGGTGCTAAAGTGTATACTTCTATACACTTATCACCCTTTCAGTAGATTTGCTAGGAAAAGTAACTTCAGTAGAAACCGACCTCTAGTCATCGCCGATAAGCCTATATCAGCACATGTTGTTAAAGCTTCAACGATATGTTTTAACTGTGAAAGGGAAAGACATTTTTCTAGTGAATACAGGTCGAAGAAATTATCTAAACCCTCCTCTTCTTTTAGATTCAAAGACGACAAGTACCTGAAGCCGAAAGAAAAATACAAGTGTTTCAAAAGGATGAAAAAGTTGTTGAAAGTAGACCAGCATTGGAAGAGGATTCATAAATGAATCAAACTACATAATGCGTGAAGGAGGCCAAGAAATTTAGAATCCTTAGGGCTTTTTGATGGTTTTGACCTTTTAGGCACATGGGTTTTCTTTCTCCCAGATTTTCAAGTGTATATGTAATGCAGTAGCAACATGTATGCTATGCATATGTTATCTTTTCCCTTTTGACTTGATTTCTTTGACTCAGAATTTTAAAAAAAAATTGAGCATTTTGCTGCCCTATGGGCTTTTGTGCATTTGTTCCTTGCTCATGAGTCCTCATGATCCCCTCTCCACACTTAGAAATGGTCAATGTCCCAATTGACAACTGTAAAATGATTTGGCTTTTAGGGAGAAATGGATATGTATATTGGTGGATATGAAAGAATGGCCTAAGTCATTTCCCAAAATTCATGGTATGAAAGTTTGTTTGCATCTCATTATCTACACACAAAAAATACTAAAATTTGTTAAGTCAAGATTGCATTCAAGATTAAAAAAGGGTCAAAAATGTAAAGTTGTAAAGAGTGTAAAGGGTTTTGTTGTTATGTTTGTAAGTCAAAGTATTTGACTTTGACATTTGTTAGTTGAGTTGTAAGGTCAATTTTCTTGACCATATAAATAGTAGTTGTCTTTGTAATTAAAGATACACACAAAAGAAACACACAAAAACAAAAACACATATTCTAAAGTGAGAAATATTTTTGTACGTATTGAGAGAGTTCATTTGTAACACTTGTGTTATCAAATACAAATGACATTGTGATTAATTGTGTATGATCAATCTGTGTGATTAAGCTTGAAACTGTGACTATCAATTGGTATTAGAGCCTGACAAAGAAATTCAGAAATCGATTTTTCACTCAAAGAATGAAGAACTCGCAAACTTACTGTTTTTAGATTGTTTTCAAGATTTGGAGTTGTTAAAGATTTCATTTTGAAGATTTTGTATCTAGAAAATGACCTGAAGATTATTGTCAAAAAAATTTTAATCTTGAATCCAAAGGGGGAGATTGTTAAGTCAAGATTCTATTCAAGATTAAAAGAGGGTAAAAAATGTAAAGTTGTAAATAGTGTAAAGGGTTTTGTTGTTATGTTTCTAAGTCAAAGTATTTGACTTTGACATTTGTTAGTTGAGTTGTAAGGTCAATTGTCTTAACCATATAAATAGTAGTTGTCTTTGTAAGTAAAGATACACACAAAAGAGACACACAAAAACAAAAACACAGATTCTAGAGTGAGAAATATTTTTGTACGTATTGAGAGAGTTCATTCGTAACACTTGTTATATCAAATACAAATGACATTGTGATTAATTGTGTGTGATCAATCTGTGTGATTAAGATTGAAACTATGACTATCAATATTTTTGGTTGTATTGGTATCAGAGCCAAATTCGATGAAATTCAACAAAACGATGTCTTCGCACCCTGTATTATGATTCTTGATCGAATTTGCATTTTTGTATTGTAATTGTTTGAAAAATTGATTGTGTGATGATCGATTGATCATATAGAAACACTTTGTATAGGTTTTGAACACAATTGCACTATAATATTCAATCAATTTGAAGTTTTTGTGATTTTTGAAAAAGTCGAGTCTTGTGCACTGTATCTCGATCGAAATGTATGCTTGAGTCGATCTGTTTGTAATTCGTTGTTTGTAATTGGTTCTAGCATTGTTCATGGTCGAATTGGTGAATTTACAGACTCAAATTCATAGTTTTGATGGGTTTTGGATCGATTTAAGTGTTTTTCTGCTGAACATTGAAGAACTCGCACAAGAACTCGCAAGATCTAAAATTTTCGCATGTTGATGAGAAATTCGCATCACTCTTGATTGTTGAAAAATCTAAGTGAGGAATTCGCATAGTGTTTCATACGAGAAGTAAACAATTCGCATCAAGCTTTATACGAAAAGTTGAGTTCAGAAATTCTAAAGGAAGAATTCGCACCTCAAAAGGTACGAGAAGTGAGGATTTCGCACCTCAAAGGGTACGAGAAGTGAGAATCTCGCATCGCAAAGCATACGGATTTCTTGGAATCGCATCAAGAATCATACAGATTCTATAGATTTCGCATAGAAAGTTCAAATTTTTTCTAAGTGTGGAATCCGTATCGATACGAAAAGTTTGAGATCGATATTTTTTTGAAGTATGGAATTCGCATAAAGGTGTCATGCGAAAAGTTTGAAGCTTGAATATTTGGCTAAGGCAACAATTCGCATCCCGAAGTGTGCAAATAGCAAGAACTCGCATAGCAAAGCGTGCGAATTTCTGGTTGTGTGCAAATTCTGAAGTACTTGGTGTGCGAATTGCGTAGTGTGCGAAAAGATTCCTTGTCGTGTGCGAATTTTGGAGTCTTGTGGTGTGAGAATAGTTTAACGTTTACAATGGTGTGAGGATTTCTAACTTAGAAAATTTTTGGAATTTTTTCTGTAAATTTTTCGAATTTTTTCTGAAAATTTTTCTGAGTTGTTGACTGTTGATTTTTTGAACTAACGATCATTATGAGCTCTTATTCTAAAGTTTTTCAAGATGTCTAAAGACTTGCTCTCAATGGGGTCTCAGTCCAAACCACCAGTTCTATCAATCGGAGAATACCCTCAGTGGAAATGCCAAATGACTTAGTTCTTGAATCATAAGAACAAAGATTACATGAAATCAATTATTGAAGGCCCAATCAATCCGGTGGTTACAGTTCCTGGACAGCCAACTACGGATACTTCTTATGAAATTCTTGTTCGGTATGTGCCAAAGCCTTAATAGTATTTCGGTGAACGAGAGAAGGAGCTAGCAAAGATAGATGAAGAAGCTCTCATTTACCTAACAATAGTTATCGCAAATGACATCTATAACCGTGTAGATAGTCGTGACTGAGTGAAGGCGATGTTGGATGAGATTGAACGACAATTTCAAGGAACTGACAGAGTATTAATGCTTACGAGGGTTTTCGAACAAAAGAGGGTGAATCATTGACAGACACCTACAATAGGTTTAATGTGATTTTGAATGATTTAAGACGGAACGACATGAACAAGTCGGTGTCGGAAATCAATTATAAGTTCATGAAGAACGTTAACCCAGAATGGAAGAGCTACGCCATCAATCTTCAGATGTCAAAAGACATGGATCTTGAAGACGTGTGTTAGAGCACAGATTTATTAGATTCAAGATCATCAAAATTGAAGATGAAAGATTCAAGAAGTCAAGGTTGAAATGTCACTCTCAATAAAAGTCTAGGTCCTTTGTAATAAATAGTGAAAGTTATTTTTATTTGTATTTTTATTTATTTTTGTGTTTTTCCTAAAATAGGTGTGTGGGCCTTTTAGGCTCTAGGGTTGTAAGGTGCAAGGGAGTGCTCATTATTTGGTTTTGCCAGTCGCCACTTTTCTAGTGTGTGAATTCTAGAGAGAGAAAACATTCAAGAGAAAACCTTGTAACCATTTGGATTGAATATCAAAAACAGGTTTGTTAAATCTCTTGATTGTGATTATATTGTTTATGTGATAAGAAACTGAAATCTTAGGGACAATCAATTGGTATCAGAGCTTAACTAGATCAAAATCAAATTTTCCAGAAAAACACTGTTCGGCACTGTTCATCATCTTACAATTTTGATTTTTGAATTTTTGTGTGTTTTTCGAGTAGAAATCATTTATGTTATGGTCGAAATAAGTATTAGATCGAGTTTGTATTGATTTTCTTGAGTATTGCACTGTAATCGATCATCTATTTGGTGATTTTTGGTGTTTTTGGTTTTTCACGAGTCGACACTGGTTCTTCAATCAAATCTCACTTAGAGTGTTTTTTTATTGAAATTACTTGTTTGTAATCGATTCTAGATGTTTAGGAGGTCAAATTGTCAAAGTTTGGGGTTGTAAATCGAAGATTAGATAGGTTTTTGGGATTATCAGAGTCGTTTTTCGAAGTACAGTGAAGAACAACAAGTTTGCGCCAGTTCATCAAATTTGCGCCAGTTCATAGTGTTGTTCTCGCGAGATTCAAGTGCTTCAAAGTGATCAGCAAAGTTAGGTTTGCGCCATCAGTTCTTCGCGCAAACCTCCACTTCTCGCGACCTTCTTTTCGCGCAAGTCTCTGGTTTGCGCCATCCATTTCTCGCGTAAAGTCCTTTTTTGCGCGACCCGTTTTGTAACACCCTAAAAATCAGAGTAAATTAAAACCTGGAAAACCTGGAAACATGACATTCGTATTGATATAAACCTCCCATAAAGGGGATCAGTCCTTAAGACTTTTACAAAACCTGTACAGATATAGGGTTTATCAACAAACTAATCTAGACACCTACATCAAGATTACATCAGTTGACAATCCATAATTCACCAAAAGAATGGGACTTAACAAATGCCCAGATACAATACTAGTCATCTCAAAATGCCTCGAGACCAAACCCGTCTCTCAAAACCCCGACAACCCACCGCTTAGGGAAACTTGTTATACACATCATTTGAGAAAAAGTGTTAGGCTTAAAGCCTAGTGAGAACATACAGTTCGTAAATCTCAAAAGATATAATCAAATGCATCAAAGTAAATCTTTTCAAAGGTTTAGTTATGAAAAATACAGTTCTTTGATAATATACGGACAACCGGTCCAAAACACATCTTCTGATGACGGGGATTACCCGATTTACCAAGGATTATAGTGGAACACAAAGTAAACCACAAATCCGAGTTATGAGCTAAATACATTGAACCATGCCCACGAACGCTTCGGTCCGTACTACGATGTGAGGGAGGCCCCCAAGGAACCAGTCATACTCGTTCGTTAGACTACATTTGACCCATGGCTAGTAATCGGCCTCACATAACCGTACCAAGTTGCCCCCGAAGATCAAATGTATCTAACTACAACAGAAGGGGCATATCCTTTCCAGCCATAAGCCGACTCGATACCTAGGGATCCACTAGTATAGTCATGACTTGTCACAATATTTCATGTGACCAACAAAGCTAGATAAATAGCTATCAACACATTTATATTTCAAAATGCCATTTTCCAGACCAACTGCTGGTAAGAAAGATAATCATAAAACCAGTTTATATACATTCTTTCAATAAGCCACAAACATGGGCAAGTAAAACATCATTTTACTTCTGATAAGGCGGAACCCGTCATTTTAGTCAATACTGATCGGGAACCCCGAAAATCACCAAAAACTTCATTTATATCAAAATGTAGAGAACATAAAATCATACCGTAGAAATACTTCGGATTTCGCAAATAAGAGTTTTGACATGTATAAAGTTTGTAAAATGGTAGTAGGAACTCACCAGTAGGTTTTTAGAATAAAACCCGAAAAACCATATATCGATCACGACGTAGAGGTGAAGCTTAAAACACCGACCCCTTGCTAGAAACACCGCAAACTAGCAACCAAACGAGACTCGAAGATCGAAAGAAGAAAAGAGAGAAAAGGAAGAGAGAGAGACTGAGATATGAGATATTTTAAGAAATATCTCACAATTGAGATATTTAAGGCAAACCCCAAAAGCAACCTGACAGTCGTTAGCCCTCAAAAAAGGAAATGCGCATGGCCCGTGCGCAAGCCCACTGCCTCGCCGCTTGAAATCATACGCACGACCCGTGCGTTTTCTCTAAAGGAGGGCGTACGACCCGTGCGCTATGTAGACAGACGCAGAAACCTCCACTCCTCTAAACATTCTCGCAAAACGGCCAAACGAAATTCAGGGTGTTACAATCCTCCCCAACTTAGGAATGATTTCGTCCCCGAAATCCCAACTACTCAAAAAGGTGAGGATATCTTCGCTTCATATCCTCCTCGGCTTCCCACGTCACATTTGCTCCCCGGTGATGCTTGCACTTCACCTTGACCAAAGTGACCTCTTTGTGACGCAACTTCTTAGACTTTCTCTCCAAGATGGCGTTAGGTTCTTCCACACAAAGGTTACCTTCGTCCACTCTTATCTCTGAGAGGGGAATGACGCTGTCTTCTATCGCTAGACACTTCCAAAGGTAACAAACATGAAACGTATTGTGGATTCTGCTCAACTCCGGTGGCAGTTCCAACTGGTAGGCTTGCAAACCCACCATTTTAAGCACTTTGAAAGGTCCGAGGAAACGG
The DNA here is from genome assembly GCA_954870635.1 of Arctium minus. Taxonomy (NCBI): domain Eukaryota; kingdom Viridiplantae; phylum Streptophyta; class Magnoliopsida; order Asterales; family Asteraceae; genus Arctium; species Arctium minus. Next base: position 93,917,775 of record OX941081.1, on the reverse strand, counting down.
GGACTCAGCTTCCCACGTTTTCTGAATTGGATAATACCCTTCCATGGTGACACCTTAAGCATCACGCGGTCGCCCACTTGAAACTCTATCGGTCGCTTCTTCTTATCGGCATAGCTTTTATGCCGATCCTGAGTCGCTTTCATTCTTTCACGAATGCACTTGACCTTATCGGCAGTCTCTTACAGGATTTCAGGTCCGGCAAACTGCTTTTCTCCCGCTTCTAGCCAGCACATGGGAGTCCGACACTTTCGCCCATACAATGCCTCAAAAGGTGCCATTCCAATACTCGAGTGGTAGCTATTGTTGTAAGCAAACTCCACCAAAGGCAGGTGAGAGTCCCAACTACCCCCGAAATCGATGACACAAGACCTCAACATGTCTTCCAAAGTTTGGATCGTTCGCTCGCTCTGCCCGTCGGTTTGCGGATGGTAAGCCGTACTCAACTTTACTCGAGTACCAAGTTCTTTCTGAAACCCATCCCAGAAGTTTGAAGTGAACCGACTGTCGCGATCCGACACGATCGAAAATGGTATGCCGTGCCTCGAGAACACCTCATCGATATAAAGCTTTGCTAAATTATCCATCGGTAGAGTCTCGCGCATAGCCAAGAAGTGAGAGCTCTTTGTCAATCTATCAACTATCACCCAAATGGTATCGTGACCTCGAAGAGTTTTAGGCAACTTCGTCATGAAGTCCATGGTGATATGCTCCCACTTCCACTTAGGAATCTCTAAAGACTGAAGACTCCCATACGGTCATTGGTGTTCGACCTTAACTTGCGAACACGTCACACAACGCTCTACATAACGTGCCACATCAAGTTTCATTACTGGCCACCAATAATGTAGTTTCAAGTCCCTGTACATCTTTGTACTCCCCGGATGAATGGAATACTTGGACTTATGTGCATCTTCAAGCAACAGATCACGGTTACCCCCAAGCTTGGGTACCCACATGCGACCGTTGAACAGTTTTACCCTACGGCTATCTTCCGTTAAGAGCAAACGCTGCTTTTTCATGACTTCTTCTTTGAGATTCTCTTCCAGCAATGCTTCCACTTATGATGCCTTGATCTTTTCAACAAGACTAGACACTAACTCGATTCTCGAATGGGTAGCCCGAATACTTCCGCTGTAGTCCTTCCGACTTAGCGCATCGGCCACTACGTTCGCCTTACCCGGATGGTAAAGCAATTCACAATCATAATCTTTAAGCAACTCGAGCCAACACCTTTGCCTCATGTTCAACTCTTTTTGATCAAAGACATACTTTAGACTTTTATGATCCGTGAAGAGTGTACACTTCGTGCCATAGAGATAATGTCGCCAAAGCTTCAAAGCGAACACCACCGCCGCTAACTCCAGATCATGGGTTGGATAATTCTTCTCGTGTATTTTAAGCTGCCTCGAGGCATAAGCGATGACCTTGCCCCGTTGCATCAACACACAACCCAGCCCCATCTTCGAAGCGTCGCTGTAAACCACGAAATCTTCCGACCCTTCAGGTAACGTCAAGATCGGAGCTTCACACAACTTCTTTTGAAGGATCCGGAACGCCTTCTCTTGGGTTTCGATCCAGTCAAACTTCACATTCTTCCGAGTCAGAACTGTCAAGGAAGAAACGATCTTTGAAAAGTCTTGGATAAATCTCCGGTAGTATCCCGCCAGACCCAAGAAACTTCGGATCTCGGACGAACTCTTAGGAGGATCCCAATTCATCATAGCTTCAATCTTGGAGGGGTCTACTTTCACTCCGTCCCGAGTGACTACGTGACCCAGAAACTGTACTTCTTTAAGCCAAAAGTCGCACTTGGAAAACTTGGCGTACAACCTTTCTTTTCTCAACACTTCCAGAACTTCACGTAAATGCTGCTCGTGCTCTGACTCACTCTTGGAATACACGAGTATGTCATCAATGAATACAATGACCGACTTGTTGAGGAATGGTCGGCACACTCTATTCATCAAGTCCATAAACACTGCTGGTGCGTTCGTCAGGCCAAAAGGCATTACAAGAAACTTGTAATGGTCGTAACGCGTTCTGAAAGCTGTCTTCGGAATATCTTCTTCTCTTACCTTCACTTGGTGATAACCCGAACGTAAGTCGATTTTAGAAAAACAACCCGCTCCTTGAAGTTGATCGAACAAGTCGTCTATTCTCGGAAGCGGATATCTGTTCTTTACTGTCGCTTTGTTCAACTCACGATAGTCAATGCACATTCTCATCGTGCCATCTTTCTTCTTTACAAACAAGACCGGAGCTCCCCAAGGTGACGAACTCGGTCTTATAAATCCCTTCTCCAAAAGCTCTTAGAGTTGTGCCATCATTTCTTCCATCTCTGACGGCGCCAAACGGTAAGGAGCTTTAGCAATTGGTACTGCTCCAGGCACAAGATCAATCCGAAACTCTACTTGACGATCGGGTGGTAACCCAGGCAAGTCGTCCGGAAAGACATCTGGAAACCCACACACAATCTTCACATCTTCCAGCTTTGATTTCTCTAACTTGGCATCGATCACATAGGCTAGGAAAGACGAACATCCTTTTACTAAACACTTGCGTGCCTTTGCCATTGTGATTATTGCCACTTCACCTTTTCTCTTTTTACCATAGATGACAACGACTTCACCAGAGGGGTTAGGAAGTCGAATCATCTTCTTGGAACATACGATCTCAGCATGATCGTTTGACAACCAATCCATGCCAACCACAACATCAAAACCCCCGATTAACATCGACAGTAGATCGATAGAGAATTCTCTCTATTCGATACTAAGAGTACACTGCTTCAGAACATCGTGGATCAGAACTTGACTACCATCGGCTATTTCTACCACTAATGCATCCTCAAGACTAGTAGTGGGCATAGAAATTTTCTGACGGAACAATTCAGATACGAAAGAGAAACTGGCACCTGTATCGAATAAAATACGAGCAGGTACAGAGTTTATAAGAAAAGTACCCGATACCACATCAACGGATGCCTTGGCCTCATCGGCCGTCATCTGAAATGCTCGACCCGGAACCCTCGGAGGGTTCTCCTTCTTTGCCGCCACGCTACCCGTCTTGAGCTTCGGGCAATCTCTCTTCACATGCCCCGGTGCCTTACACTCGTAGCAGACCATCCCCACGACAGAACAGTCGCGGGCGGTGTGATCATTCTTACCACACTTGAAGCAGAATCTAGAAGTGGAGTTACAGTTACCGTGATGATTGGTTCGACATTTCGGGCACCATCTTGCTTCTTGATAACCGCTGAAGCTGCGGTTTCCGACAAAAGGTCGGGTTCGCTTGCGAGGTACAGAACTGCTCTCCCACTTTCTCTTATCAGACACCACCACTGCTTTCTCAGTTTTGCTTTTCGCGAACATCTCTTCCATGAACTGAGCTTCTTCGACCATCTCTCGGAGGTTAGAAGCTTTGGAATTGTGGACCATAGATTGCATGTCCGCGGGTAAGCCATTGAGATATGCTTTCATCTTGTCTTTCTCTGTTGGGGCAGCGTGCCCCACCAGACCAAGCTTTTCCATGAACTGACGGGTATACTCCCTCACCGTCAGGCTTCCCTTTACTAGAGACCGGAATTCTTTCTCAAATCGGTCCATTGTTCTTTCATTGCAAAATTCTTCTAACAACTTTTTCTTGAACTCGGCCCAAGACAACTGAGCCAACACCGCAGGAGCTAGGGTGGATTGGATGACATTCCACCAAATGAGTGCAGTATCCCTCAGCAGTTGGGTACCGAACCGCACTCTCTGATCATCTCCGCATTCGGAAGAGCCAAAAGCTTGCTCAACCGCTCGGATCCATTTTACACACACGGCCGGGTCATCAGAACCAAAGAACTCTGGCGGTCCGCAACCCAGAAAGGACTTGTAGGAACAACTTTTCCTATTTCCCGGAGCACCAACAATCCTGTGTTCCTCATCTCTGACCCCTGTACCAGTGCCTCCAGAACCCGCTACAATGTTCTCCACAACCGTCTCACTTCTCCGATTGTTCACATCGCGGTCCTCAATTACTTTCAGCAGAAACTCTTGCTGCTTTGCCATCTCTTCCCTCATTGCCAACATCATGCTGGCCATCAACTCGGACTGGGGATTAACATCCCCGATGACTGGGTGGGACGAAGCCAGGTCTACTCGCGGAATGACCTCTGGCCCCCCACCTAGCCTTTGCTGAACAGGTGGTCGCACAACAACCTCGACTCCCTCCGGCTGACCAGCGGTAGAGGCTGTCGCTTCTAGACCATCAACACGCGTACGCGGTCTTCCGCGCGTACCTACCATACTGAACTGCTACACCGAGCAGAGAAAGAGATAAGAGAGAGGTAGGAAAACATGAAGGAAAACGTACTATCACATTACCAATTGTCATATTAACAGCAAATCAAGCACTCTTACGTACAATATCCTCATAATAACATTAGCTAAGTGAAATTATGAACATATAACACATAACGGTCCTTGTCACTACCACTACAACGCCTGATAATCGTACTTTTCGTCGACTCTAAGACTTACCCAACTTAGAAGCTCTACCAAAATCTCGCGGATCAATTCTTAGCATACTCAGTCTAAGTCTAGACATCTTACATTCATGCCTAGTTCGCTTAAACTAGGGCTCTGATACCAACCTGTAACACCCTAAAAATCAGAGTAAATTAAAACCTGGAAAACCTGGAAACATGACATTCGTATTGATATAAACCTCCCATAAAGGGGATCAGTCCTTAAGACTTTTACAAAACCTGTACAGATATAGGGTTTATCAACAAACTAATCTAGACACCTACATCAAGATTACATCAGTTGACAATCCATAATTCACCAAAAGAATGGGACTTAACAAATGCCCATATACAATACTAGTCATCTCAAAATGCCTCGAGACCAAACCCGTCTCTCAAAACCCCGGCAACCCACCGCTAAGGGAAACCTGTTATACATATCATTTGAGAAAAAGTGTTAGGCTTAAAGCCTAGTGAGAACATACAGTTCGTAAATCTCAAAAAATATAATCAAATGCATCAAAGTAAATCTTTTCAAAGGTTTAGTTATGCAAAATACAGTTCTTTGATAATATACGGACAACCAGTCCAAAACACATCTTCCGATGACGGGGATTACCCGATTTACCAAGGATTATAGTGGAACACAAAGTAAACCACAAATCCGAGTTATGAGCTAAATACATGGAACCATGGCCACGAACGCTTCGGTCCGTACTACGATGTGAGGGAGGCCCCCAAGGAACCAGTCATACTCGTTCGTTAGACTACATTTGACCCATGGATAGTAACCGGCCTCACATAACCGTACCAAGTTGCCCCCGAAGATCAAATGTATCTAACTACAACAGAAGGGGCATATCCTTCCCAGCCATAAGCCGACTCGATACCTAGGGATCCACTAGTATAGTCAAGACTTGTCACAATATTTCATGTGACCAACAAAGCTAGATAAATAGCTATCAACACATTTATATTTCAAAATGCCATTTTCCAGACCAACTGCTGCTAAGAAAGATAATCATAAAACCAATTTATATACATTCTTTCAATAAGCCACAAACATGGGCAAGTAAAACATCATTTTACTTCTGATAAGGCGGAACCCGTCATTTTAGTCAATACTGATCGGGAACCCCGAAAATCACCAAAAACTTCATTTATATCAAAATGTAGAGAACATAAAATCATACCGTATAAATACTTCGGATTTCGCAAATAAGAGTTTTGACATGTATAAAGTTTGTAAAATGGTAGTAGGAACTCACTAGTAGGTTTTTAGAATAAAACCCGGAAAACCATATATCGATCACGACGTAGAGGTGAAGCTTAAAACACCGACCCCTTGCTAGAAACACCGCAAACTAGCAACCAAACGAGACTCGAAGATCGAAAGAAGAAAAGAGAGAAAAGGAAGAGAGAGAGACTGAGATATGAGATATTTTAAGAAATATCTCACAATTGAGATATTTAAGGCAAACCCCAAAAGCAACCTGACAGTCGTGCGCCCTCAAAGAAGGAAATGCGCACGGCCCGTGCGCAAGCCCACTGCCTCGCCGCTTGAAATCATACGCACGACCCGTGCGTTTTCTCTGAAGGAGGGCGCACGACCCGTGCGCCCTGTAGACAGACGCAGAAACCTCCACTCCTTTAAACATTCTCGCAAAACGGCCAAACGAAATTCGGGGTGTTACACGTTTCTTGTACAAAACCCACTTTGCGCCATCAGCTTCTCGCGCAAGTCTTTGGTTTGCGCCACCCACCTCTCGCGACCCTCTTCTTGCGTAAACCTCAGAATCTCGCCAGCTCCTCCTCGCGCAAACTGTCTTTTGCGCCAACCGTACTTAGCGCATTTCTTCCTTAGCGCATTTTGAGGTTTTGCGAATTTTGTGCTAATTCTGTATAGCTTGCGAAATTTACTTAGACAATTTTTTGCAAACTGTAATATGGCCTCTAAGTCTACGGAGGGGGGACAAAGTTTTGTTCTTGATCAAAATTTTCTGAATTTCATTCTAAGATTTTCAGTATTGTTTGATTTTATCTGGACTAACGATCAATTTCAAGTTTCTTATTGCATATATAAAACAAAAACAAGATGACTTTCAGAGAAGCTCTCGCCATCGGAACTGACATGAAGCCACCAATACTCTTCAAAGGAGAGTATGAGAAATGGAAAAATCAGTTTTTGGATTTCATTGACAGTCATGAATTAGGGGATCATATTAGAATATCCCTAAGAGAAGGGAGTATGACAACTCCAAGGAGAGTTTTTACTTTTATAAAGAAGAATGGAGAAAGAGAAAAACAAGAACTTCCATTACCACTTGATATGTACTCAAACGAGCAAAGAAAAAGACATCAAGCTGACTGTTTATCCAGATCTTTTATATTGCAAGGAATTTCCGAGGAGATTTTAAAGGAGATTTCTATCAAGTTAGAATGCAAAAAGGCTATAGGAAAGCTGTTATGGGAACATATTGAGAAGGAAGAGACAACACATCTGTGCTTAATGGGAAAGATGGTGGATGAAGTTGAAGATGAAGCTGAGTCAGATGAAGATGAGAATGAAGAGGTATGTGACATGACTAAATCTGATTTTGTAAATCAAAATGTCATGATGATTAGACTTCAAAAGTTAGAGTCAAAGCTTACGCGTGAAAGAGGTATCAATAAAGACAAAAACCAATCAATACTGAAACTTAGTGAGAATATTGCTGAGAATAAATTATTGATTGAGACTTTACATAAAAATATTGATACCAGCGCTAAAGAAAAGACTCTCATTCTTAAAGAGTTAGCTGAAACAAATTCAAAATATAGACTGTGTGAGTTTGATTCAAAAGAGCTTACTAAAATGCATTCTTCGCTTTCAAAAGAAAACATATATTTACTAGAAAAAGTGAATGCATTGGAAGGAAAATTATATACTCTGGGTCAAACTGAGCAAACCATTCATTTGAACAAACCTAAAGAGAATCCTGAGTGTTGGGGACTTGGTTACAAGAACCCACACTACCTCAAAAAGGGTATTTCTGAAGTGCCTTCTCTTTATAATTTCGGATTTATGAAACTGGCACCTCAATACCCTGAACTCAAAGTTTTCTGGACTAGTCTGTCTGAAGAAGATAAAGCCAAGGATTATGCCAAATAAAAGAATACAACTAAAGTTCAACTTCCGTTTCGTTATGAAAAGTTGAATAATAGTTATAGTTCTGATAAATCAAAATCTCTTTCAAATGACTATTTTGAGAGTTATTCTGTAAAAGAAATGGAGACTAAGTCCATCGAAGGTAAGCTTTACGTTCCTCCTCTTGTGTTGGAAAGTAAAATTTCTGAACTCGAGAATACTCTCACAGAAGAAAGGATTTTGATGGACTTAGAACAAACTATTTTTTCTACTGTGTTTAAATATTCTGATTTTTCTAAATCTTCCAAAGCTTTAAAATCTGATGATAGGTCTGGTTTTCATGACAATGGGTTTGATTTCTTAAACTCTGATGGGGATATAGATGAATGTATTGCTCAATTTGATTTTAATTCTAAACTTCCTGATCATTCATCTTTTGTTGTTAACTCTTTTGGGTTATCTAGTGTATTTGAAAAAGGTGAAACATCAACGAAAGTTGATAAATCAGTTTTTGTGAAATCTAAGAATGCAAAAGGTAAGAAAATAAAATCTCAGCATTCACAGAAACCGATCACCACTGGAAAGCCAAAGAAGAAGCATTTGTTTGATTCTCACCATTCTAACTCTGAAGTTTCAAATGTTTCAGATCTGAGAAAGAAAATGCATGGAGTTAAGTCTGAATGGCAACCAAAGCAGAAGAAAAATGAGAATGTTACATCATTTTCTAGTGCTGATTGTAATAAGAATACTCCTAGTAAAGATGATATAATTGTGAATGTTGCTATTTCTAAACCAAAACTTGTTGATTCTCGCATGAAATATTCAAGACAACAATTATTCCAGTTATCTTTATCTGCTAGAAAGTTTTCCAATTATGATAGAAATGATTATAATTCTCATAAATATTCTGATGAATGGTTTGGCACATATTTTGTTTATTCTCATCGTTCTAATTCTTCCTATGGTTTTCAAAGGAAAAGCGGACCCAAGTTTAAATGGGTGCCAAAATCATGTGCTAACACAGTTGGATCCAAATACAAATGGATACCAAAGAAAAAGGATGAATCTGTGTTGCAGGCTCCTACTGTCAAGGGGGAGTAAGAGAACAAAGGCTTCTAAGTAAATCAGCTTAGGACCCGTACTTCAACGAAGTTTGACTTCTAAACACAACAATTTAGGACTCGTACTTCAATGATCAAAAGACTTTACTCCTGAGCTGAATGATATTGTACTCCTAGATACATATCTGAGAAGATCAACTTTCAAGGGGGAGTACATACTTTTATGAAATTTTATGCATCCAACAGATGTGATGATCAACATTTGAGGGGGAGTTAATGCTTATACTTTACACTGATAATTTTCTGATGCATAATTTCAGGGGGAGTAAAAGTATAATGACTTCTGATTACTTCAGATCAGAACTCGTACTTTAATTGTTTTACTCCTTTATGTCATTTTAATTTCCGTGAATAAAGTTGCTTTGACTATGACCTTAAGACTTTTGCAGTTTGAGAGATGATTACAAGATCATATCTTTATGACTTTAAGCTTGACTTCATGAGATGTAAGATTGCACGCAAAAGGTATAATTCTTTATATTCATCTCAAATATGGTTGAAAGAAGGACAACTTTCAATCATAAGAAAACATGTTCTTAAATGTTCAAACCACTTCCCGATTCACAAAGAGATTTTATGAATTGGAAGTGTGATTTTAAATGTTTTCAAGATCTATTTTGAGCTTTAACTGAAAAAGTTAAATCATTTGAGCAACACATGCTTTATAGGAAAAACATGGGATCTTTGTGCTAGGACTTAATTAAAACTTCTATGGATTCACGTTAACCAGTGTTTCCTACCCAAGAAGTTAATCCTTAGTGATTGAGTGTGAGGAGTCAAAAGATATGAGTGTGGGATGAGTGATGAGGTAAAATGAAAAGAGAGTTTGGTTAGATGTGAGTTTAATGATAAAAAGAAAGAGGGTGTGAGATCAGAGTAAAAGAATATCAAACTCTGCACCAACTTTTTCTGAGCCGGGCAGCCACATTTCTAATGTTTCACAACTCTTTGGTGAACATTATTGAAACAGACAACTAGCCCATGCCAACTCTTGATTATAACCCCACCAGCCACTCAATATCTTCTTAAAAAGAAATTGTTTCATTTTTCAAAGGGGAAGCAACACATATACTATCTGGTTTTCATTTGGAAAATCTAGATATTGAAAAGAAGGAAGTCTGCCAGACCTTCGCACTTCAATCATGCACATTGAGTCTATGTTTATCTACTGTTGTCTCAGTGTTTTACACAATGTTGAGCCTTTATAAGCAATCATCCGTGCTTAATTCTTTCTATCACATGCACGAACACACAAGGAATTTGTTTCTTTGTCATAACGTTCATAGAAATTACCTTTGTGGTGTTTTGATGATTGAATGGAAGCCCTGAGGGAGTGAACATCAAAAACATCCTTTCCAATGTGTATTCGTTACACACAGTGACTTCGTGTTACTGACAGGCATTTTTTAACTGATTCATTTGTTGATTCAGGTGTTACATTCCTATTTTGTCTAGATTTGAAAAGATCTGGATGAATACAATGTTCGAATTGATGGTGAATCAGAGGCTCGTGGAAGATCAGCATGGTCAAAGACATTTCTTGTTCTGAAAAAGTTTTGATGATATCGATGCTCAATTCATCAAAAAGGGGGAGAGCTAATCAAGAAATGGGAGAATACAATTCTTAAAGAAATGTCCAAGTCAGAAAGTTCAAAGTTTTTGAGAATTTTTCTTTGAAGATAGTTTGCTAAAGCATTCTGCGCTAAATCGGGAGATAATTTCTTTCCATCATATGAAAGAGATTTTATCTACATCTTTTGGGAGATTGCTACATTTTTGAAGACAAAGAGGGAGATTCTTTCTGTGCTTAAAGAGAAGATTGAATTGCTAAATCTTTTTAGTAATGATCTTGATCCAAAGGGGGAGATTGTTAGAGCACAGATTTATTGGATTCAAGATCATCAAAATTGAAGATGAAGGATTCAAGAAGTCAAGGTTGAAATGTCACTCTCAATAAAAGTCTAGGTTCTTTGTAATAAATAGTGAAAGTTATTTTTATTTGTATTTTTATTTATTTTTGTGTTTTTCCTAAAATAGGTGTGTGGGAATTTTAGGCTCTAGGGTTGTAGGGTGCAAGGGAGTGCTCATTATTTGGTTTTGCCAGTCGCCACTTTTCTAGTGTGTGAATTCTAGAGAGAGAGAACATTCAAGAGAAAACCTTGTAACCATTTGGATTGAATATCAAAAACAGGTTTGTTAAATCTCTTGATTGTGATTATATTGTTTATGTGATAAGAAACTGAAATCTCAGGGACAATCAACGTGAATGATATATTTACCACTTTATCTCAACACGAAGATGAAGTAAAGATGTTAAGTGATGAGAAGAAAATGGTGAAAGAGTCATTAGCTCTGCTTGCTGAAAAGAAAGTGACTAAGTTGGATTCTGGTTCCGGTTCAAAATCCAAGTCAAAGCTGCCTAAATCTTATTTGTTTGAGCTTCCAAACTCTAGTTCTGAGTCCTCAGTGGAATAGATTGAGGTGAATTATGATGATTATGTACAAAGGTTTGTTGAAAGTATGGCCTTTTTAACCAAGCAGTTTAACAAGAGCTTCGGTAAGAAGAAATACTTTTCCAAATCAAAGTATGAAGGTTTCAAGAAATATAAAACTGAGAAATTTAAGGCCCAGTTTAGAAAGAAAGAAGAAAGGAAAGAAGAGAAGAAAGAAGAGAAGATAGACCCGCAAAGCGGAAGATGTTTCAACTGTGGCAAGTTTGGCCATTATTCTAAAGATTGCAAGTTTAAGAGGATCAAGAACTCAGAGTATTATGCTAAGAAGTCAATGCTTTCAAAGAAACAGGAAGAAGGGAAAGTGTTCATGGCAGAAGAAGAGAACTGGTTATGCCAAAGTTCTGATGATGAGGAAGCCCACTTTACCCAAGTTTGCATGATGGCAAAAGTTGAGGAAGATGTTGAACCTGTTTCTGAACATTCTAATGGTAACTCTGAGGTAAGTGAAAATTTTGATAATCCTGAGATAGTTGAATCTTTACTTGCTCAAATTTAACATATGGAATCTGAATTTGAAATGCTGAAAAGTAAACTAAGCCTTGAACGACAGTCAATGATGAATTTTCGTGATGAAAATGCATTGTTGAAAGTTGTGAGTGAGGACAAAGAAAAGGAAAAGGATGATTTGAAAAAGGAAAAAGTTGATTTGAAAACTAAGATCACCGAACTTGAAAAGGACTTAGTGAATTTGAATTATGAAAAAGGTGAATTTAAAATAAAATTTGAAGTTTGCTTTCAGGAACGCAATGAGGCGTATTGTAAGATTAAGCAACTGGAGGATCTAAACCTAAAAAGAGGACAGACTGAACAAACTCTGAATCTTCTCACAAACAAACTCTAGGATGTTCGTTTTTATAATCCAAAACTGGGGTTAGGTTTGTCTGAAAATGATGTTTTAAAAAGAGACCTGAGAATTTATATAACTTTGATAAATTGGGTTCAACTGTGAAGAAGATTCCAGATATTCGCGACATGTTCGTAAAAGTTGAGACACCTATATCTGATACTTCTTCAAAAGGTAAGGAAGTAATAGATGATTATCAATCGAGTTGCACTGATTCACAATACAGTTTTAAATTGGTGGGATTTAAATATAATGATTTAAATAAGAGCTACAAAAATAGAAAGTTAGAATTTGTAGAGTTCGAATCATTATTTTCCCAACCTCCTTCAAATGAATCAGTCAACGAAGATAAAATCATACTTGAGACCAAATGTTAGTATGATGAGTATGAATCTGATACTGATGTTTGTGATCAGACTATCTTTTCTGAATCTATTGCTCATGAATCTCCAAATGGAGTAAAGATAGAAGAGTCTCCACATGTCATGAATTCTATTGAAAATCTGAGTTTGTTGAGAACATGTCTGAAGAAGTTTTTGAAGAGATGATGAATTCTTCAGATCATGTTCCTATTTAGAAAAAGCTTGAGCCTGACTCCATGGTTCATCAAACATCTGATTTTGAAAAACAAATCTCTGATTTACAAAAGGCTCTTTATAACACCCTAAATTTTAGAGGAATAAAAATTCGGAAATTTCGCAATATGGCGGCTACAAATCGAATAAACCGGATATACAAAACCTGCCACAACAATCCAATGTATCATCCCGAAAATGGGGTATAGAAGTAGCCTTTACAGATTACTCAAATGGAGAATAACATACAACAACCTAATAATCTAGCTTAGGCAAGAAGATTAATGTCGGGTGTTGCTTTTCTCCCAAAAATACGTATCCACTATTGCTATCGTATTGGTCAACGTGTTATCCCAAAAAGACCGCTCTCGACCTCTAGGTCGGCCGCTCATTCCCGACGAATGCCCTTGCTAGGATGACCTGCTATACATGTCATTTTAAGAAAAGTGTTAGGCTAACGCCTAGTGAACTCAAACAGTTGAATTAAAACGTTTAACGATAAACATGAATAAAGGAAACTGAGCTATAATCTGAATAACAATGCATTTACCATAAATAGTTACCTCTTGGTTTAACGGGGGAGACCCGCTTACTAATACAAGTGACGGAACACAAAAGTAGGCAACTTAGAAATCAGTAAAGCCAAACACATAAAAGTACACGCAAGGGATGTTAGGCTCCATGGCTTTAAACGTACACCCGCGGAAACTCAACTTCAACCACATAGGGCCCTTACGTTGAGATCCTCATCCAATATCATACATACTTAGCACATAGGACTTATAGCCCAATCCGATGGCAAAACGTGCCTCGACGTGAGAGACTCATGTCCCTACATCGGACTAAATGCAACAATAAATATGGGGTCATGACTCCCAATGCAACCAAATACGTCACATAGAGCTAAAAAGCTAACCGGTATTTCAACATTAAGATATGATGCCCGCAATATTTGATAAAGAAGGTTTTTGCATAATATTTTCATAATCTTACCAAGAGGTTCCAAATACTCAACCCAAAGTTATAGTAAAGCAAGTTCCCAATGTACAAACTTATCAGCAGTTAGATGAAATGGCATTTACCCATCACTTATAAATATTTGAAACTAGAGGATAGAAAACATAATAACAAGATTTCTTCACACATATATCCAAGATATCCTCTTTCTTTTCTCAAAAACCTTTTCCACACATATGAACCCTAGAATCTCCAAAGTTAGGGTTTTGGGTGAAAATGCACCCCAAGTTACATAATGAAAATGGAGATGTCTAGTAGGTTAAAAACAAGATTTTAACATGTATAGAGTTTGATGAAAAGGATGAACTCACCTTGTAGGGTTGTATTTCAAAACCCAAAAATAACAAGACTTAGAGAGGTGAGGAAGAGATCCTTGAGAATACTTGAGCTATTGTCACCAAACCACCTAAGAGCTCCAAGATTGACATAAATGACCAATAAGTGAGGTAGATGAGAGTTTTAATGGCAAAGGAGGAGAGAAGATTGCACTTACCAAACTCTAGGGAAGAAAATCGCAGCCTCCAAGAGTTCTCTAAGATAAATTTGATAAAATGAGGGTTTTGGCTGAAATCCCTATTTTAATTGGGTCTGCGCGACCGCGCAGGTACCCGCGCGTGCTCACCCGTGCCGTGAGCCGCGCGGAGCACTGGAGTGCAACTTGGGCAGAGGCCCGCACAGTTAGCCTCGCGGCTCCACCCGCACGGTAAGCCGTGCCAAGCACTACCAAGCTTTCCACTTTTCTATTCTTCCACCTTGGCTAACCAGTTCTCAACACCCTTCATACTCCAAATTCGGGGTGTTACAATCCTTCCCACCTTGGAATGGATTTCGTCCCCAAAATCCCGATCTAATCAAACAAACGAGGATATCGACGCTTCATGTCCTCCTCCGCTTCCCAAGTCACATTCGTACCGCGATGGTGTTTCCATTGCACATTCACCATTGCCACTTCTTTATGTCGAAGTTTCTTGATTACTTTTTCGAAAATGGATTCAGGTTCTTCAACACAACGGTTGTCGTCCACTCGGATTTCGGATAACGGTATAACACTCTCTTCTTCCGCTAGGCACTTCCGCAGATAGCACACACGATACGTGGGATGGATTCCATCCATTTCCGGCGGTAGATCTAGCTTGTAAGCTTGTAGTCCAACACGCTCGAGGATAGTGAATGACCCAAGGAAACGGGGACTTAGCTTCCCTCGCTTTCCAAACCGGATCAAGCCTTTCCAAGGAGTCACTTTTAATATCACACGGTCTCCCACTTGGAACTCCACCGGCCTCCTCTTCTTGTCGGCGTAACTTTTCTAACGATCTTGCGACGCCTTCAACCTCTCTCGAATAGCTTTGACCTTATCGGCCGTCTCTTGCACAATATATAGACCAACAAACTGTTTCTCCCCCGCCTCTAACCAACACACGGGATTTCTACATTTTCGCCCGTATAAGGCTTCAAATGGTGCCATCCCGAGGCTAGAGTGATAACTGTTGTCATATGCGAATTCCACCAAAGGCAAATGGGTATCCCAATTACCGCCAAAGTCGATCACGCATGACCTGAGCATATCTTCCAGTGTTTGAATCGTCCTCTCGCTCTGTCCGTCTGTTTGTGGGTGGTATGTCGTGCTCAAATTCACCCGCGTACCTAACTCTTGATGCAAAGCTCCCTAAAATCTTGATGTGAATCGACTGTCACGATCGGAGACTATAGTCAAGGGTACACCGTGCCTAGATACCACTTCGTCTATATACAGTTTTGCCAACTTATCGAATGGCAAAGTTTCCCGCATCGCTAGAAAGTGCGCACTCTTCGTTAGACGATCAACGATCACCCAAATGGTGTCGTTCCCTCTCAAAGTCTTTGGTAGCTTAGTCACAAAATCCATAGTGATCTTGTCCCATTTCCACTCGGGTATTTCCAATGGTTGAAGGCTCCCATAGGGTCGTTGGTGCTCGGCCTTCACTTGCGAACAAGTCACACATCGCTCCACATAGCGTGCCACGTCTAATTTCATACCCGACCACCAATATTGAATCTTCAAGTCCCTATACATCTTTGTACTTCCCAGGTGGATAGAATATTTGGACTTGTGCGCTTCTTCCAAAAGTAGTTCTCGATTCCCACCAATCCTTGGCACCCAAACCCTTCCATCAAAACACTTTATCCCACGGCTATCTTCCGTCAAGAGTAGGCGCTGCTTGACCATTACTTCCTCCTTGAGATTCTCTTCAACAAGGCTTCGGTTTGCGACGTCTTGATCCTCTCCATAAGACTTGACACTAATTCGATTTGTAAAATCTAGGCTTGAAGCTTCCCACTATACTCCTTCCAGCTTAAAGCATCGGCCACCACGTTCGCTTTCCCCGAATGATAGAGTAGCTCACAGTCATAGTCCTTGAGTAGCTCCAACCATCTTCTTTGCCTCATGTTGAGCTCCTTCTTATCGAAGACGTACCTCAGACTCTTGTGGTCTGTGTACAAAGTACACTTCGTGCCATAAAGATAATATCGCCACAACTTCAAGGCAAAGACTACTGCCGCTAACTCCAAGTCATGAGTGGGGTAGTTCTTCTCATGGACCTTTAGCTGCCTAGATGCATAGGCAATCACCTTTCCCCTTTGCATGAGCACACACCCAAGCCCCATCTTGGATGCGTCGCTATAAACTACAAAGTCCTCCGATCCCTCCGGCAAGGACAAGATTGGGGCCTCGCACAATTTCTTTTGCAATGTCCGGAAAGCTTCTTCTTAAGCTGCAGTCCATACAAACTTCACATTTTTCTTGGTCAAAAGCTGTCAATGAAGAGGCAATCTTGGAAAAATCTTGTATGAACCTTCGGTAGTAGCCTGCCAGACCCAAGAAGATCCGGATCTCAGATGGACTCTTTGGAGGTTCCCAATTCATCATGGCTTCTATCTTTGACGGATCCACCTTCACTCCGTCTTTCGTGACCACGTGACCCAAAAACTGCACTTCCTTCAACCAAAACTCGCACTTGGAGAACTTCACATAGAGGTTTTCCTTTCTCAAAACTTCCAAAATGTCACGAAGGTGTCGTGCGTGATCGGACTCGTCCTTGGAGTAAACCAAAATATCATCAATAAATACGATGACCGACTTATCAAGGAAGGGTCGGCACACACGGTTCATCAAGTCCATGAACATCGCCGGGGCGTTCGTCAAACCAAATGGCATCACTAAGAACTCATAGTGACCATAACGTGTTCTGAAAGCGGTCTTCGGTATGTCATCCTCCTTGACTTTCACTTGGTGGTAACCCGAACGTAGATCGATTTTCGAAAAACAACCCGCTCCTTGAAGTTGGTCAAATAAATCATCGATTCTAAGGAATGGGTATTTATTCTTCACGGTCACCTTGTTTAACTCCCTATAATATATACACATCCTCATGGTTCCATCTTTCTTCTTCACAAATAGGACCAGTGCTCCCCAAGGTGACGAGCTCGGTCTCACGAATCCCTTCTCAAGAAGGTCTTGAAGTTGTCCCATCATCTCTTTCATCTCTGACGGGGACAAGCGATACGGAGCTCTAGCTATCGGGGCCGCCCCCGGCGTTAGATCGATCTTGAACTCTATTTGGTGATCGGGTGGTAATCCTGGCAGGTCGTCCGGGAACACATCGGAAAACTCCTTTACCACTTCATCGTCCTCTAGCTTCTTCTTCTCAAGTTTGGCGTCTATTACGTACGCCAAAAAGGATGAGCATCCTTTCGATAGACACTTTCGTGCCTTCACCATGCTGATAATTGCTACCTCGCCTTTTCGCCGCTCACCGTATACGATCACCGACTCAACATCCGAAATTGGGATCCGGATTAATTTCTTCGCACAAAGGATTTCGGCCTGATTGTTTGACAACCAATCCATCCCGATGACAACGTCAAATCCCCCAATTATTATTGGCATTAGATCAACCGGGAACTCTCTCCTTTCAATCTCTACTTTGCAACCCTTGAGGACGTCTCAAACTATCACTTGATCACCATCTGCTAACTCTACTACTAACGCATCTCCTAAACTAGTAGTAGGTATGGATAGCTTTGGGCAAAAAGAATTTGACACAAACGAAAAGCTAGCTCCCGAATCAAATAACACACGTGTAGGTACAGAGTTTAGGAGAAACGTACCCGATACTACATCTGTTGATGCCTTTGCTTCCTCAGTAGTCATCTGAAATGCTCTTCCTTTCGCTTTCGGTGGTTCCATTTCTTTTCTCCACTGAATCCCGTCCTCGCCTTCGGGCACTCACTCCTAATGTGGCCCGGTTCCTTGCATCCAAAAGAAATTTGTCCTCTGATTGGACAATCTCTAAAATTGTGACCAGCCTTGCCACATTTAAAACATGGCTCGGATCCCGAGTTGCAAGGACCAAGATGTTTGCTTCGACATTTGGGACACCAAGGAACATCCTGCCTTGGGCCCACTCCCCGTTGACTGTTGTTATTGAACTGCTTGGATTTCTTGGATCATCGAACTCCCTTCCCACCTTCTCTTTTCAACTGAACTGCTCTTCTCCAATTTGTTCGATCCATAAGAATCTTCTATTAGTTGTGCCTCCTCAATTGCCTCCCGAAGAGTATAGGCCTTTGACACTTGAACCATGTTCATCATCTCGGTAGGCAAACCCTTGATGTATGCCTTGATTTTCTCCTTTTCAGTTGGGACCAGGTGTCCCACTAAGCCCAGATTATCCATGAATTGCTTGTTGTATTCATTTACCGACAAATTTCCCTTTTTCAAACCCCGAAATTCGTCGATGATCCGGTCCATAGCTCGTTCGTTACAGAATTCCTCCATAACCTTCTTCTTGAAAGTTTCCCAGCTCAGTTTGGCCAACACAGTGGCCTCAATGGAAGTGGAATGTACATTCCAACATGTGAGGGCCTCCCTTCTAAGCATTTGAGATCCGAACACAGCTTTCTAGTTCTCCCCATACTCGCTTGAGTGAAACGCCTGCTCCATCTCCCGAATCCAGTTTACGCAAGCCACCGGGTCGTCTGAACCTCTGAACTCTGGTGGTCGGCATCCGAGGAATGCCTTGAAAGTATAAGCCTTTGGCGCGTGCCTCATCTCCGGGGTTGGGGTTTCATTAGAAGGGATTACGGGTCCCGTACCCCCGGATCCCGCCACTTCAACATTTTCTGCAACCGTCTCATGTCTGCGGTTAACAACATCTCGGTCCTCCAGTAACTTCATAAACATTTCTTGTTGCTGGGCCATCGCCGCATTCATGGCCTGCATCATCCGGTCCTTTCCGGGGTCACTTCTTCCATTATGGGGTCGGGTGAGGCTATGTTGCGACGAGGTACAAGTTCGAGCCCTCCGACCAAAACAATTTTGCTGTCGAGGTGGTAGATTCGTTGTTGTAACTCTAGGGTGGTTGGCCGTAGATGCCGACGCCTCTTGGCCCTCCGGCCTATTACGAGTATTTACCATTTTCTGCCACACATACGCGAGAACATAGATGAGACATAGCTTATACGAGTTATAAACAAGGAAACGTACTATTACATGCATTAATCATCATAACAATGGAGAACAAGCATAATCATGTAAAACATCCTCATAATGACGTTAGATAAGCGAAATTATGAACATGCAATACATAAGAATTTTCATCACCATTACCATAACTTTCAATTCGTGTAGTTTCCGTCGACCCTAAGACCATCCTATCTTAGGAGTTCAACCCAATCTCACTTAATCATAACTTAAATTCGCAGCTTAAGTCTAGGTATCCTACAACCATACCTAATTCACTTAAACTAAAGCTCTGATACCAACCTATAACACCCTAAATTTTAGAGGAATAAAAATTTGGAAATTTCGCAATATGGCGGCTACAAATCGAATAAACCGGATATACAAAACCTGCCACAACAATCCAAGGTATCATCCCGAAAACGGGGTATATAAATAGCCTTTACAGATGACTCAAATGGAGAATAACATACAACAACCTAATAATCTAGCTTAGGCAAGAAGATTAATGTCGGGTGTTGCTTTTCTCCCAAAAATACGTATCCACTATTGCTATCGTATTGGTCAATGTGTTATCCCAAAAAGACCGCTCTCGACCTCTAGGTCGGCCGCTCATTCCCGATGAATCCCCTCGCTAGGTTGACCTGCTATACATGTCATTTTAAGAAAAGTGTTAGGCTAACACCTAGTGAGCTCAAACAATTGAATTAAAACATTTAACGATAAACATGAATAAAGGAAACTGAGTTATAATCTGAATAACAATGATACCATAAATAGTTACCTCTTGGTTTAACGGGGGAGGCCCGCTTACTAATACAAGTGACAGAACAAAAAAGTAGGCCACTTAGAAATCAGTAAAGCCAAACACATAAAAGTACACGCAAGGGATATTAGGCTTCGTGTCTTTAACCGTACACCTGCAGAAACTCAACTTCAACCACATAGGGCCCTTACATTGTGATCCTCATCCAATATCGTACATACTTAGCACGTAGGACTTATAGCCCAATCCGATGCCTAAACGTGCCTCAACGTGAGAGACTCGCATCCCTACGTCGGACTAAATGCAACAACAAATATGGGGTCATGACACCCAATGCAACCAAATACGTCACATAGAGCTAAAAAGCTAACCGGTATTTCAACATTAAGATATGATGCCCGCAATATTTGATAAAGAAGGTTTTTGCATAATATTTTCATAATCTTACCAAGAGGTTCCAAATACTCAACCCAAAGTTATAGTAAAGCAAGTTCCCAATGTACAAACTTATCAGCAGAAAGATGAAATGGCATTTACCCATCACTTACAAATATTTGAAACTAGAGGATAGAAAACATAATAACAAGCTTTCTTCACACATATATCCAAGATATCCTCTTTCTTTTCTCAAAAACCTTTTCCACACATATGAACCCTAGAATCTCCAAAGTTAGGGTTTTGGGTGAAAATGCACCCCAAGTTACATAATGAAAATGGAGATGTCTAGTAGGTTAAAAACAAGATTTTAACATGTATAGAGTTTGATGAAAAGGATGAACTCACCTTGTAGGGTTGTATTTCAAAACCCTAAAATAACAAGACTTAGAGAGGTGAGGAAGAGATCCTTGAGAATACTTGAGCTATTGTCACCAAACCACCTAAGAGCTCCAAGATTGACATAAATGACCAATAAGTGAGGTAGATGAGAGTTTTAATGGCAAAGGAGGAGAGAAGATTGCACTTACCAAACTCTAGGGAAGAAAATCGCAACCTCCAAGGGTTCTCTAAGATAAATTTGATAAAATGAGGGTTTTGGCTGAAATCCCTATTTTAATTGGGTCTGCGCGACCGCGCAGGTACCCGCGCGTGCTCACCCGTGCCGTGAGCCGCGCGGAGCACTGGAGTGCAACTTGGGCAGATGCCCGCGCGGTTAGCCTCGCAGCTCCACCCGCGCGGTAAGCCGCGCCAAGCACTACCAAGCTTTCCACTTTTCTATTCTTCCACCTTGGCTAACCAGTTCTCAACACCCTTCATACTCCAAATTCGGGGTGTTACACTCTTGAAGAAGTTGAAGACGAAAATTTTGATATTCGGTTCAAACTTGATAAATCTTTGGAAGAAAATAAAGAGCTTTGTAAACAAATTAATGATATGAAAAATGATTTGTTTAAGAAGAATTTATCTGATCAAAAGGAGTTTGATGACAAAAAGTGGAATGTTAGATCAAACCCGGAGTTTGTGACACTTGCTATGCCAACAGTTGTTTATTCTTCATGTTTAGAAAAATAGCCTGGTGTTTTTGAGAAAGGAGAAACTTCTGGAATTAAGACAAAGAATTCACTCTCTAAGAAATCAACTAACAAAGTTTCTTTTGGATTTTCATATCTGAGTTGAAAAGTGAAAGGAGAATGGAGGACGAAAGTTTGTGAGAAGAATGATTGTGAAATTGTTTCTGAAAAGTATGTAAAAGACTGTGTTGTTTCTACTAGTGATGATAGTTTTTCATGTAATAGTTCTACGATCAATAAATGTCAATTTTGTGTCAATAATTGTAAAACATTTGATAAATCGAAAATCATGACATTTGCTCGCAAGAACTTTATATGTAATCACTATGGTAGCAATTCTTTTTCGTTTCACTTATTCCTCCTAAATCTAAGAATGTTAAAAGCTTTTCTAAAGTCAAATCCTTTTCTAAAGCCTCGGCACAACAAATTCATATCTTCAAGGCTAAGTCAAATAATTTCTCAAAGAAGAAAGATTTGCATGATTTAAATGTGAATATGGTTTGGAAATGGTTACCTAAGCCTCGATTTGAATGGAGAGTTAAAGGAAAGGTTCACGATTTTCAAAAGATGAAAGATGCTAACAAGAAAGAACCCATCTGGATATGGGTACCTAAAGCAAAATAAGTATGTTTCTTTTTCAGAGCCGTCATCTATGGTTTATTGATTCTGGATGCTCAAGGCACATGATGGGGTTCAAGCACTTATTGCATAATTATGTTGAACAGCCTACTGGAACAGTTGGATTTGCAAATTCTGAGCTCAAAGGTTACATCAAAGGATATGGAATGCTTAAAAACAGTTCTATGACCATTCAGAATGTTCTTTATGTGGAAGGTCTAGATCACAACCTGTTTAGTACAAGCCAATTTTGTAACAGCCTTTACCAAGTTAGGTTTACTATGACATACTATCACATAGAAGATTCGGATGGTTCTGAGGTATTCAAAGTAGAAAGATATGGAAATTTATATGTGGTTAATTTTCCAACACTTTCAGCAACTCCATCAGTTTGCTTGATTGTTAAAGCTTCAAAGGAAGAAAGTTGGATTTGGCATCGTCGTCTTTCTCACAAAAACTTTAAGGCTATAAACATATTGGCGAGTAAGTTCACGGTCAAAGGTCTTCCAGAATTATGATTTGAGAAGGATTCTCTATGTTCTGCATGAGAAATGGAAAAGATGAAAAGAAGTTCCCATAAGGCTAAGATAGAATCTTCTAGCAAATCGCCGCTCGAAATTATACATATGGATCTTTGTGGCCTGATGCGTACTTGTGTGTCCCAAAATCAGTGTAAAACAAGATAGATGACTCAAACAATCAATTGATCAACTTTATTTCAATCTCAGATTATGAACAGTACATGCTCTCAAGACTTTCTCTCTCTAGATCATACGCGCACACCTCTTTTCTGATACAACTCTCACCCTTAGCCATATCCCTATTTTAAGAAAACACTTACAACACATATATTTTGACTTTGACTTTGACTTTTTATTACAAGAGACTTTGACTATGCTTGAAGGGCTTTGACTTGAGCTTTTGACTTTGACTTTCTGTTATCAATGATCTTGTATCCAACATATTTCTGCACTAACAATCCCCCCCCTTTGGATTCAAGATCATCTTCAAAAAGATTTTGCAATACAATCTCCCTCTTCAGATTAATCTTTAGCAGCTTTAATCTTCCTCTTTGTCAAGACAACTGATCATCTTCAGAAAATTAATCATTGAAGTACAATATCCCCCAAGGTTGTAGAACCTCTTTCAGACATCGGAAAAAAATTATCTTCAGATTTAGCCTTCTTTTCTTCAGCAAATCAAACTTCAAAGAAAATTTCAGTAAAATTTAGCAATCTTCTCAAAACCTCTGAACTTTGTCTTTCAAGTCTGTACACTTTCTCTATCAAATGCATTCTTTGACAAATTCTAGCAATGAACTTTCTTCAAATTGTCTTTCTTGAAATGATTTCTTCTTTAAATTCCAACAATTCTTTAACTTCTCCCACATAATTGTTACAAACTCTTATTCAACTTACATTTCTTTAACAAACCTTCTTCTCCACTTCAAATATTTCTTGAAATTATCTTCTCCCCTTTTTGATGATTGTAGCATAAAAATCATCAAAACTTTACAAGAATTGTCCTTAAAATTTCTAACCATTGATCCTTAATCACTGAGCCTCTGATTATCCGCCGATTAATAAAATATTCATCCGAATCTTTTCAAATTCAGACAAATTATGAATGTAACACCTGAATCAACAAATGAATCAGTTAAAATGCTTGTCAGTAACACGAAGTCACTGTGTGTAACGAATACACTTTGGAAAGGAGCTTTTTGATGTTCACTCCCCCAGGTCTTCCATTTAATCATCGAATAACACAAAGTTAAACTATGAACGTTTAGACAGAAAAACGAATTCTCTGTGTGTACGTGCTTGTGTATGAAAGAATTAAGCACATGATGATTGCTTTTAATATTAGGCTCAAAATGTGAAAACCATTGATACAACAACAGTAATACACGGACTCAATTGTGCATGAATGAAGTGCGAAGGTGGGGTAGACTTCCTTCTGTGTCAATATCCAGATTTTCCAAATGAAAATCAGATAGATTATATGTTGAATCCCCATGAAAAATTGAAACATCTTCTTTTTAAGAAAAAGATGAGTAGTTGGCGGGGTTTTAAACAAGAGTTGGCATGGGCTAGTTGTCTGTTTCAATGATGTTCACCAAAGAATTGTGAAACAATCAGAAATGTGGCTGCCCGACTCAGAAAAAATTGGTGCAGAGTTTGATATTCTTTTACTCTGATCTCTCACCCTCTTTCTTTTTATCATTAAGACCACTTCTAACCAAACTCTCTTTTTCATTTTCCCTCATCACACATACCCACACTCAGATATTTTAATTATTCGCCTCCCGATCACTCAAGGATTAACTTCTTGGGTAGGAAACACTGGTTAACATGAATCCATAGAAGTTCAATTAAGTTCTCACACAATGAACCCATGTAATCCAATAAGCATAATGTTGCTCAATTGGTTTAACTTTGACAATTAAAGCACATAATGAAATACACATCAGATGTATGTATGCTCACAAAGATAATCATGAAGATTTGAGCATTTTAATCACGGAAGATCTTTCAAAACAAGTATATTGAATAAATGAAATGAATACAAGAAACTTGTTTGAAAGTCTGACATCGTATGAAAAGATCAAATATGAATGAATTATCATAAAAAACTTAGGTCATGAAAAATTGGAATTTGTCTATACGAAACAAAATATAGACATTCTTGAAAGAAACGTTTTGAAATGAAATCACGCTCAACAAACATTGAATATCAAGCGGGGTGTCTTACCATCAAAAATATGTTTCAATATGAGACATGGTAAGAACATTTCCAATAGAATATTAAACCGGTGTGTGTGAATACTTGACAGTATATAGAAAAGATAATACACAAGTATTTATCTTTGGAAATACACAGTTTATTTAAACATTTAAGCTCATGAAAATAATGAAAACATTTAAAATCACACTTCTAAATTCATGAAATCATTTTGAGAATAGAGAAGTGGTTTAAACATTTAAGAACATGTTATCATATCTGAAAGCCGTCCTTCTTTCAGACATGTATGAGATTAAGTTTAGAATGAACCTTACGCTCAACTTAAATCTCATGAAGTCAGCTCCAAGTTATATTAGATATGATCGTTTAAGCTCCCCCTCAAATTCTGCATTCAGTCACAAAGTCGTCAAAGCACAAAGTCTTATTCACAAAGTTTATTGAAAAGTAAATGACATAAAGCAATAAAACTTATTAAGAACGATTTTTGATCAGATATAATCAGAAATCAAAGTCCTTACTCAACTCCCCCTGAAATTATTCATTAAAATATATTTCAATGAAGAATCTATGAAAAAATTTATTAACTGCCCCTAAAAATGTAGATCATCTTAGAATTGTGTCACACTCCCCCTGAAATCATGAACAAACTTAAGTACATATATCTTTCAGATTAAAAATAAAGAAATGAAGAAAAATAACAAAACTAAACTTTATTAAGTAACCACAGATTAAGTCTTTAGATTTAGCATGCCAAGTTTTGAAATGAGAAAATTAAATCTCTTTTCATCAAGTGGCTTTGTAAATAAATCAGCAAGCTGATAATCTGTGTTTACAAAGTAAAGTTCGATTGTACCTTTTTCAACATTATCTTTTATAAAATGATATCTCATGTCTATATGCTTGGTTTTGGTATGTTGAACAGGATTTGCTGATATGGCAATTGCGCTCTTCGAATCGCAGTAAATCGGGATTTTGTCGAACTTGAAGCCATAATCTCGACAGCACTTAAGAACAACAGCTAGCCGCAACTACGTACTCTGCCTTGGCTGTTGAAGTAGATACACAAAGTTGTTTCGTTGAAGCCCAACTCATGAGTTTATTGCCAAGAAATTATATATGTCCAGACGTACTCTTTCTATGTAGGTTCTAACATCGACAGCTTTTCCAGAAGGATCTGCTCCGATCTTAGTTCCAGGTGCCATCAGGCTACCAATAGGAGTACAATTTTCCATTTTAAATTTTCTAAGAATAGCGAAAATGTACTTTGCTTGATTAATAAAAATCCCTGTAGAAAATTGTTTGACTCTTTCTCCGAGAAAGAAATTCATCTCTCCCATCATACTCATCTGAAATCTTGACACCATGAGGTTAGAGAAATTCTTACAGTACTTGGCATTACTTGAGCCAAATATGATATCATCTACGTATATCTGGATTAAAATGATATCGGCTTTCTCCTTTTTAATGAAAAGAGTAGTATCGATTTTACCTTTTGAGAAGCCCGACTTGACTACAAATTTGGATAGAACTTCATACCAGGCGCGAGGGGCTTTCTTCAGACCGTAAAGAGCTTTGTCGAGAAGATATACATGATTTGGTTTATCTGGATTGACAAAACCTTCAAGCTGAGAGATGTAGACTTCCTCCTTTAAGATGTCGTTCAGAAAGGCAGTCTTCACATCCATCTGGTAGACGGTGAAGTTCTTGTATGCGGCATATGCTAGAAATATGTGGATTGCTTCTATGCGTGCAATTGGAGCATAAGTCTCGTCGTAATCTATACCTTCCTCTTGCCTATATCCTTTAGCCACAAGTCTTGCTTTGTTTCTGATTACGATACCATCTTTATCTTTCTTATTCTTGAACACCAATTTCGTGCCAATTATGGTTTTTCCTTCAGGTTTAGGCACTAGTCTCCAAACCTTAAGCACTTCGAATTGATTCAACTCTTCTTGCATCGCAGTCACCCAGTCTGAGTCAGATAGAGCTTCAGATACTCGAGTTGGCTCTATCTTGCTCAGGAACGAATCATGCATACATTGGTTTAGTGTAGCAGAGCTAGTTTGCACCAGTTTGGACGGATCTTCAATGATTTGGTGTATTGGGTGCTCTTTGGTCCACTTGTATTCATGAGGGAGTGGATTAGATGTAGATTGATCATGATGTTTATCTAAAAATTCACTTTCTTTTTCATTTTGTTTAACATGAGGGAGGGTCTCAGTTGAAGTAGAAGGTGCAGAAGCTTCAGTTGGTTGGACATTGGATGTCTGTTGAGTACACGTTGTGTTGGTCCCGAAGGTGCTTAACAAGTTTGTAGAAGTGGGGGGTTGAATACAAACACAAGTTTTTAAAGTTTAATAAATTGTTTATTGATAAATCAAAAACATTTTACAAGTCTGTTGCGGAATAAGATTAAGTAGAACTCAATCTAAACAAACTTAAGAAACACCTAAGATGGTTGCACAAGAATATAGAGAATGGGAGATTGGAGAGTAAATAAAACAAGGGTTTCTATATTTTAGAAAGATGAAGGCTTAGGGAAACTCTCAGATAGAGTTGTAATCTTTCTATTTATACCCTATGCATTAAATGCATGGCAGGGCACTTTACACGTGTCCTTCATTGATTGGCTGAGAGGGTCTGACTTTGGGAGACATGCTTTCGGCCGTATCATGAATAGTGTAGTGGACAGATTTGTTGTACGAATTGTGGCAGAGGTATGTCCGTTCTGACACATCGTACTGGTGTGCAAGGGAAACACAAAAGAGACTTGAGGCATAAGCTAAGTGATCATCGATCGCTGAATATCTCTTCCTTTAGAGATACAAAGAAGTTCAGCTATCGCTGAAGCTTTTCCTCAGGTTTCTTCGCGTGTGTAGATTTGTCTTTGCTTCACTGATATCCGCATCAGGTCACTAGTAGACTTGTCTTTGTTCAGTAGCTTCGTCTTCAATTCAACTATGAACATCTGTTGACACGAAACTTGTCTTCAGGGATTACGTTTGACTGTTTACATCAGAAACTATCAGCGATACTGAACATACTCAGTATTTAACAACTGATAGTGAAACACTAATACATATGAATGTTTAAAAGAAAGATCATCAGTGATAACTGAACAGGCTCAGTCTGATCGCTGATGATGAAACACTAATACATATTTATTAAACGTAATTTTCACTAAGTAGAAAAGGATCTTTATCAAATCACTGAGAGCATGGATCAACAATATCCCCCTATTTGATAATGACAAAGTAATTGATGAAAATTACTTTTAATTCAAAATAAGGAATAATCAGGACTCATAACATACATGTCCCAATTACTATTTTGAGGGATCTTTTACAGTAGTGATAGGGTTAAGTACTTCACTGAAATTTTCATTAATTCAAAGAGAGAATTACAAGAGATGAAAATATAAAGTACAAGTGAAGAACTAACTATTGTAAGTCTAACTAATAGATTACAAAAAGTAAGAGACTAATCTATCAGCTATCTAGATAAGACTTTGGAATATTGATCTTATAGTCAGGTATTTCTTCTCCTCTTTGCCTTCGATCTGATGATTCTTGACGATTGATTGATTTGATGGAATTAGCTGATGGAGAGAAGTCACACCATAGACACAAAAGATCTTTGAGATGATTTAGAGGACAGATGGGAATCTCAGAGTCTCTTTGAAATATGAGTACCCCATCATCATCTCTGAAGAAATTCCATGAGGATTGTTGAGTACTTGCCCGGGAATATATGGTCCACCAGGAGGCAGGGATAGGTCTAGAACTGAGAGATCAGGAGGAGGTCCGAACAATGCTTCCTTTGAAAATTTGATGGAGGTGTCGTGTCTGATAGCAGCGACATTTTTAGAGGAGGAAGAAGCAAGCTTTCTTTTGATTTACCTTGGCTTAGGAGGAAGAGCAGATGGCACGTTTAAGATTGCAGAGACTTTGTTGATGAGGGCGTCTAGGATGCCTTCGACATGGCCTTTGTAGATTGACTTTGATTTTTTCAGCGCATCTTTGAACTCTAGCCATTACATGTAGCCAAAACTCTCAAGCTTTGAAATTAACATTGCCTTTTAGCTTGCATCCTCTCTGGTTATCTCCATGGTCACATAAATTCGGTCCTTCTTCTTTCTTCTAGAGATGACAACGTCTGTTATTTTCAGTGGGTCGGAGCGATAGTTGACTTTTTGCTTACACCATTCGACAGAGTTATCGCTGACCTCTTGTTCTCTTGAGTGCTCCTCTTCAATTCCCTTTAAAAGTGCAGCTTAAAATTCCACTAGATTCTTCTTTAATCTTTTGTCTTTGACTTGAAAAGATTGAACCTTAAGAGCAAGGGTTGTGTCTTGTTGGCATTCAGCAATCAGCTTCTCAGCTCTGATGGATTCTTCTATCTCAGCTTTTCAGCCGTTGACTCTCTAGATGAGAGATCATCTCTGTTCTTTTGTTCAGTTCTTCCTCTGACCAATGAGCTGGTCTAGAGGGCCTTCCTGGGTGGAGCAGGGCTTCTTCTTCTTGTTTTTCATCAATCTCACTGAATGATATTGGGATTATTTGTTCTTCAGCTGTAAAAGCTGGGATTATTTGTAGTTCGGTTCCCTTAAGTAGGGGAGAGAACTGTCTGGACAAGAAGTGAAAAAGGAGTTAGTGTATATTTTTAGGAATAAGAAAGATAAAGTCTTAGAAAGAGACAGGGGTATGGTAGGTATAGAAAGAGATGGGTACGATGGAAAGACATACCTAAGAAGAATTCTCCCCCTCAGATTGTGAGACAATGTTTAGTTTTCCTTCGGCATTTGCCTTGGGAAGGAGTACCTGAAGATGTTTCACTTCTCCCCCTGCTTCTGAAATGACAACTCCCTTGGAAGCTGTCACTAATGATGTTTACCAAAAAGATTGGTCCTCTTCTTCATCATCATCGTTATCATCAGCTGGAAGATCTTTCTCTTGATCATGAAGATCAAGGTCTTTATCATATTCTTCGTCCTCCTCCTCTTCTTCATCAAGAATTTGAGCAAGTACAGAAGATGGAGGGGCTTGGTCAGCAATCTTCTCCCCCTCAACATGAGAGGGAGGTTCTTCCGCCTGGACTTCGGCAGCAACTTCCTAAATATTTTCTTCATTAAGTTCTTTCTCCCCCTCTTTGTCATTATCAGCGAGGGAGAGTTCAGCGGTTTGAGGAGCAACTTTTGCAATAGCCAGAGACCGGAATTCAGTCTCCAAACGCTCAAGATGGCCTTCGATGACAAGAGTGTCTGAAGTAGCCTGATGAATGAATTCAACGGCTATATTCACAGATGTACGATCATTCTCTGTAAAGGAAGGTGTGGGCGTTGGAGTTGGTTCATTCAGCTTGGCAAGTACTTGCTGAAGGACCATGGTGCAGGAGTCAACCTTAAGGGAAAGATCCTGAACATTATTGTTGAAGGTGTTCTACATACCCTGAATAAGTTGGACCTGTTGATGAGTTCCAACAAGGTCTTCCTTGATCTTGACAATGTCCTCCTGAACAATTGTCATTTAAGAAGAATCAGCCTTAGAGGAGGAGGCAGCAGTCAACCTTTTCAGCTCTTCACCAGCGAGATTCATAGCATTGGTGGATTCGTTGATAGAGGTGGTGAGAGATTCCACCTTTTCAGCAAGGTTGTTGACAAGAGTGTCAACTGTTGCCAAATTAGGACCTGCAAGTAAAGTTAGTGGATGAGCACAACGTTGCTTAGGCTTATATGGAGAGATGGGAGGTGTGTATAGGATTTTAGGAGTACCTGAATTATCAAACATGTTGAAGAAGTGCAAATCTCCTTCAAAATTTTGATTATCAGGTCCTATAGGTGTAGCATGAGGTGGCTGCGAGATAGAGGGAGGGTTAGAGACCAAAGAAATAGTAGGAGGAGTATTGGGGATAGAAGAAGTTTGGATAGTGGAAATTACCTCAGGTGGTTGTTGAAGAACTGAGGAGATGGGGGTTATTACAGGGATAGTATCAGCGATTGTCATTGCTACACGGTTGTTGTAGTAGCTGCAGAGGTTGTGGAGGAGAGACCTACGAAACCATCCAAAGTAGTTTGTTGAGAAACTACTTCAGGAACAGAACCCGAAGGGGCAATCTCCTTGGTCTTTCTGGCCTTCTTAGAGGGACCAGGAAGAGCAGTTGATGGTCGTTTGAGAGCGGTGGTAGCCGCAGGGATAGTAGGAGAAGGAACCTCTTGTGTGGTCGCTGAAGTCGAAGAATGTAGAGAGAGACGGGTGCGGAGAGTTGAGAGACTTACCTCGTTGGCGAACGGCTTAAGCTCGAGTGATCGCTGACCCACTTTGGAAAAAGTACCATAGTGAGTAGTTGGGTACTTGTCAGCGTAGAGAATGTGTAGGTACACGCAGATAAAGTGTACATATGAGATCTTGGGATCCCTCTCGGTCTTCTCTATTTTTGACTTAAGATCATCAAAGATAGCTCCAGCGTAGTCGAAGTGTTTGCCAACTATGACCGAGTAGCCCATGGAGCTGAACTTTGCTCGCCTGATCCAGGGAGCCAATCTTCCCACTCATACTCTGAATAATGTGAGAGAAGATGTAGTTGAGTTGGGAAGGCATGTTGGCCTTTTGGATCTTGGTCACGTGTTTGTTGGGGATGGTGGAGCGAGGCTTGTTATCCCAACAGTATTCCATGTCATCCAAGAATTGGATGAGCTCAGCGTCTGTGGGGAGTGCATCAAATCCAACTTTGGTCTTCTCAGGGAATCGAAGTGCCTTCCTGAGACCAAAAGCAGTAAGGAGACCTGAACCCAGTTCAATTATGAAAGAGATGGAAGGGACCACTTCACCCTTTTTGTTAGTGATAGTGGTCTCATCAGCGGTGAACCAAAACTGTTGAAGAAGAGTCTTGGAAGGTTTTGGGTCCACAGTGAGAGCGAAGGACAAGCAAGACTACTTCAGAAATGCAGCAGCTTCCACTAAGTGTGGGATTTCTCAGCGTCAAAATCCAATCTGGCGAGATGGTTGTTATTAGGGACCTCGGAGTCAGTGATGTTGAACTTGACGTTCTTAGAAGCAATGAACGATGCTTGGGCCATTTCTGAATATAGAAAGAAATAGATTGGATAGAAAGGTTTAGAGTCCAAAAATAATCAAATTTTTTACCAGTTTCTGTATTTAGAAAGAAACATAGAAAAAAACAGTTATTTTTAGAGTAAAACATTGTTCTTTGTGAAGAAGAAAGAACATGTTGAAAACCAATAGTTTTAGAGAAGATAAAATCAAAAGAAATGATTTTTGTGATTGAGAAAAATAGTTTAAAATCCATGATAATGAAATGTCGGTCCCTCTATATTGAACACGATCTTTACCAGACAATACAAATCACAAATATGATAGATTACCAACCTGTTTAGATTACAAACAATCGATTACAAGGTTGATGTTCTTCTGTTGAAGCTCTCTCTCACTTTTCTCTCTGGATGTGTTGGGTCGATTCTAGATCTGAGAGTTGTGTATTGTGTGTGTGTGATTGAGATCAGATTGTGAGATATCTGATATGAGATCAGATCTTATCTCACCTAACATAATCTAACTAAATATCTAACAAAATAATATCCTAAAATATCTTAACAAATAGATATTTAGGAATATTATAATAATATAAAATACAATAATTAACTTTGACATTTTATTATAAACTAACGTTAGACTAATATCGAGAATGGCTTTTCAGCTTTAGTTTCAGATTCCAGTCTTCAGATTGGATGATCTTGAATCCAATAAATCTGTGATCTAACAATCTCCCCCTTTGGATCAAGATCATTACTAAAATGATTTAGCAATTCAGTCTTCTCTTTCAGCTCAGAAGATGCAATCTCTTTCTTTTTCTTCAAAATGTAATAATCTTCAGTTTTAGCTCAGAATGCTTTAGCAAAGTATTTTCAAAGAAAATTTCTCTAAAATCAGCATGTCTTCAGAATACTTTGATCTCTCGCATTTCTTTAGAATAGTTTGAAGAATTCTCTAAACTTTTGATGTTTTCCATTTCTTGATTTGCTCTTCTCCCCCTTTTTGATGAAAAGTGCAACAACTTCATCAAAACTGTTAGCAAGAAATGTATTTTATTTGGAGCCTCTGATTCGTCAATTCAAAAGATATTCATCCAAATCTTTGCAAATCTAGACAAAATAATCGTGTAACACCTGAATCAACAAATGAATCAATTAAAATGCCTGTCAGTAACACTAAGTCACTGTGTGTAACGAATACACATTGGAAATGAGCTTTTATGATGTTCACTCCCCCAGTGCTTCCATTCAATCATCGAAACACCACAAAGGTAATTTCTATAAACGTTATGACAAAGAAACAAATTCCTTGTGTGTTCGTGCAAGTGATAGAAAGAATTAAGCACTTGATGATTGCTTATAAGGCTCAATATTGTGTAAACCACTGAGACAACAGTAAGTTAAACACAAACTCAATGTGCATGAGTGAAGTGCGATGGTGGGGCAAACTTCTTTCTTTTCAATATCCATATTTTCTAAATGAAAATCAGATAGCAAATGTGTTGCTTCCCCTTTGAAAATGTGAAACACTTTCTATTTGAGTAGAAAATGAGTAGTTGGTGGGGTTAAACAAGAGTTGGCATGGGCTAGTTGCCTGTTTCAATAATGTTCACCAAAGAAATGTGAAACACTAGAAATGTGGCTGCCCGACTCAGAAAGTAGTTGGTGCAGAGTTCTGATATTCTTTTAACTCTGTTCTCGCACCCTCTTTCTTTTAAACATTCAGTTTACTTCTAACCAAACTCTCTTTTGCATTATATCTCATCACACAACCCACACTCATTTCTTTTTTTTTTATTTCTCACACTCAATCACAATGGATTAACCTCTTGGGTAGGAAACACTGGTTAACGTGTATCCATAGAAGTTGTGTTAAGTCCTAGCACAATGAAATCCGATGTTTTCCTAGAAAGCATATGATGCTCAAAATGGTTTAACTTATCCGTTAAAGCACAAAGTAGATCTTGAAAACATTTAAACGCACACTTCCAATTCATGAATTCGTTTGAGAATCGGGAAGTGGTTTGAACATTTAAGAACAATGTTTTCTATGATTGAAAGTTGTCCTCCTTTCAATCATATATGAGATTAAGATAAAGAATTATACCTTTTGAGTACAATCTTATATCTCATGAAGTCAAGCTTAAAGTCATAAAGATATGATCTTTTAAGCGTCTCTCAAAAACTGCAAAATTCTTATGTCTTAGTCAAAGCAAATTTATTCACTTAAAATAAAAAGACAAAAAAGCAGTAAAACAATGAAAGTACGAGTTCTGATCAGAAATAATCAGAAGTCATAAGTCTTTTACTCCCCCTGAAATTATGCATCCAAAAATATGTCAGTTAAAAGGATATGCATTAAAATTTCAGACAAATATGTAGTCCCCCTTGAAGGTTGATTTCCTCATTCGAGTATTTGAGTACAATCTCTTATCAGCACAGGAGTAAGGTCTTTTGATCACTGAAGTGCGGGTCTTGAACTGCATTATTCAAGAGCCATTGTGGACATTGATGTCCGGGTCTTGAACTGATTTACTCAAGAACCATTTTTATCCTAATCCCCCTTGACAGTAGGTGCCTGCAACACAGAATCATCCCTTTTCTTTGGTATCCATTTCCATTTGGATCCAACTGTGTTAGCACATGATTTTGGTACCCATTGAAATTTGGGTCCGCTTTTCTTTTGAGAATCAAATGAAGAATTATAATGATGAGAGTGTACATGACATGTGCCATACCAAACATCAGAATCTTGACAAGAAGCATAATCATGTTTATCATAATATGAAGACTTTCTAGCAGACAGACGTAACTGGAATAATTGCTTCATAGAATATTTCTAGCTAGAAACAACAAGATTAGGTTTAGATTTAGCAATATTCGCAATCAAAACATCTTTACTAGAAGTAGTCTTATTACAATCAACACTACGAAAAGTTTTAGCAGTCTCGTCAATCTCCTGTTTTGGTTGCCACTTAGATTTAACTCCTGGCTTTTTCTTGCTCAGATCTGAAACATTTGAAACTTGTGAGTTAGAATTGTGAGTTTCAAACGAATGCTTCTTCTTTGGCTTACCAGTAGTGATCGGTTTCTGTGAATGCTGAGATTTCTTCTTACCTTTCGCATTCTTAGTTTTCACAGAAACTGTTTCATCAACTTTCGTTGATGATTTGCCTTTCACAAATATACTGGATAATCCAAATGAATTCACAACAAAAGACGAATGATTAGGAAGTTTGGCACTAAAATCAAATTGATCAAAACAATCATCCAAAACACCATTAGAGTTTAAAAAATCATACCCTCTATCAGTTGAACCAAACAAATCATCAGATTTTGAAACCCTAGTTGATTTAGAAAGAACAATATTTTTAAGCACAGTTGAAAACACGTTTTGTTCAATATCAATCAAAAGTCTTTCATCTGCTAAAGATTTCTCAAGTTCAGAAATTTTACTTTCCAAAACGAGAGGAGGAACGTAAAGTTTACCTTCAATAGGCTTAGCCTCCATTTCTTTTACAGAATAACTCTGAAAGAAGCCATTTGAAAGAGATTTTGATTGATATTTAGGATCATCATTATAAATATTATTCAACTTCGCATAACGAAATGGAAGATGAACTTTAGATAAGTTCTTTCGTTTTTCGGTTTCCTTGGTTTCATCCTCTTTAGACAGTCCAGTCCAGAAAATTATAAGGTCTGGGTATCGTCGAGAAAGTTTCATAAATGTAAAATCATAAAGTGCAGGCACTTCAGATTTACCCTTTTTAAGGTAGTGTGGATTCTCGTATCCAATTCCCCAACTTTCTTTATTCTCTTTGGGTTTGTTTAGATGAATGGTTTGTTCAGATTGACCCAATGAGTATAACTTCTTTTCCAAAGCATTTAATTTTGCAAGTAAAGATTTGTTTTCTTCGGTACACGAAGAATACATTTTCGTAAGCTCTTTGAAATCAAACTCACTCTTTCTTAATTTAGACTTTGTTTCAGCAATCTCTTTAAGAATTATGGTCTGTTCTTTTGCGCTGGTGTCATTGTTTTTATGTAAAACCTCAATCAATACTTTCTTCTCAACAATATCCTCGCTAAGTTTCTGTATTGATTGATTTTTGTCATTAATAACACCCTTTTCACATTTAAGTTTAGACTCTAATTCTTGGAGTTTTATTATCATGGCATGCAATTGATTTAAGAAATCTGATTCAGTTAAATCACATACCTCTTCGTTGTCCTCTTCATCGGAATCAACTTCATCTTCTATTTCCAACTTGCCTATGAAGCATAGATGTGTTGTCTCGTCCTTCTCTTCATTCTCATCTTCTTGGTCTGACTGATCTAGCCAGAACTCATCTTCTGCCATCAATGCCTTTCCGGCTTCCTTCTGCTTGGCTAGAAGCATTTTCTTCTTGTAGTAGTCGGAGTTCCGGACTTTGGGTCTTCGGCATTATTTGGCAAAGTGTCCAAGTCTACCACAATTGTAGCACTTTGGAGGTTCTATTTGATTGATCTCTACTGCTTTAAACCTTTTCTCTTCAGGCTTCCTTTCTTCTAACCTCTTTCCTTCAAACCTCTCCTTGTGAACATAGTTGCTTGGACCAGATGAATACCTCTGACTGTTCGAGCTAGGCTTTTTGTAGAACTTCTTTTGAAAAGCCTTGGTCAACATAAGCATACCCTGCTTTAGTTGTTCACAGTCGTCGGAGTCAGAGTTCACTTCACTTTCAACATCATCTGATTCAGACAAAATCATCTTCTTCTTCTTTTTCACAACAAGAGCAATTGAATCATCAACTGTCTTCTCAGTCTATCTCTTTTCATCCATGATCTCATCCACCTCTTCCTCATTCTGCTTGAGGGTTTCATACACCTCGTGAAGTGGAATATCGTTATGATCTTTGATTTGCTTCATTTGTCTTGTAAACCTTTTCCATTCAGGCTGAAGGATGCTAAGGAATTTGACATTCAACTCTATCTGTGTTTTATTGACCTTATTCTTGCTTAACTCATTCAGCAAGGTCACACATCTGTCATATGTTTCTTCTAGAGATTCTCCAACTCTGCCTTTGAATTCTTCATAGTTGTTGAGGCAGTTGGATATCTTGAGTTGGTTTCCAACTTTTGAACCAAGCATCATTTTCTCTAGTTGATCCCACATCTGTTTACCTATGGCTTTGTAGCTGTCTATCTTCACGTATATTTCATTAGTAATGCCTTGAAGAATGAAAGACTTTGCTAATCTATCAGCTTTTGCTCTCTTTAGTGCATCACCTTCGAGATCATCAAACTTAAGTTGATATGGTATCTCATCAGTTCCCTCTGCACGAGTCTCCTAAACAGGTGGCATAACTCCTTATTCTAAAGATTTCCTGATTAACGTAACCAAATCATGTCTTTCTATGAAGTCCATGAACCGATCTTTCCACTGTTCATACTCTCCCCTGAAGAGTACTGGTGGCTTTGTGTCAGTTCCGATAGCTAGGGCTTCTCTTGATGTCATCCTATTCTGATTAATATGCAATAAGAACTTGTACTTGAATGTTAGTCCAGATAAAATCAGATAAACACTGAATAATAAGACTAAGTCTGGAACTGGCGCAAAAAGCTTAATTTGCGCTACTTGAAGGTGGCACAAAAGTCAACTTTACGCTAGAAGGGTCTGGCGCAAAAAGAAGATTTGCATGAGAGGCGGATCGCACGAACAGAAGTTTGCGCATGTAATGGTTGGCGCGAGACAGAGATTTGCGCGAGAAGTAGGTGGCGCGTTTTGAGTTTTGTGCGAGACGTTGATGGCGCAAAAGGATACTCGACCGGTATAACGTTGTTACCGGTGTATTGCTCGACCGGGGCCTTGACCGGACCTACGACCGGAGTTCTTGACCGGATGATTTGAACATGACCGGTAAGATGCGTCGACCGGATAGATGTTTGACCGGTATGGAACAGTGTCTGTGACTGGTATGGCGCGTCGACCGAATTGGATGTTCGACCGAATTGGAGTTTCGACCGGTGTTGAGACCGGTATGCTCGGACCGGTATGGACCGATGTGCGTGTAACCGGTGTTGCTCGGTGTGTGTTTCTTCTTCGATAAATCGGCTCTGTTTAACCCAAATACACCAATCTAGAAAGCGTTTTACAACTCTAAACTTTGACACAATGATCGACTAACCAACTACAACAGGTTACAACCTTTTGATTTAAAAAACAAACACTGTTTGAAGATTTTGATCGATGGTACAGTATGTTGAAGATGAAGAACACAGTGAGTTCTTGAAAATTTGATTTGAATCTGGTTTCAGCTCTGATACCAATTGTCGGTCCCTCTATATTGAACACGATCTTTACCATACAATACAAATCACAAATATGATAGATTACCAACCTGTTTAGATTACAAACAATCGATTACAAGGTTGATGTTCTTCTGTTGAAGCTCCCTCTCACTTTTCTCTCTGGATGTGTTGGGTCGATTCTAGATCTGAGAGTTGTGAATTGTGTGTGTGTGATTGAGATCAGATTGTGAGATATCTGATATGAGATCAGATCTTATCTCACCTAACATAATCTAACTAAATATCTAACAAAATAATATCCTAAAATATCTTAATAAATAGATATTTAGGAATATAAATGACGTCATTCGAGAGAGAGAAAAAAAACGTTTCATTTATCCTTTTTGAAATCATCCCTGAAGAAAAGCCAGAGATAGGTTTTCTTTTTGAAAGAATCGCTGATAAAAATTCAGAGATCGGTTTTCATTTCAAAGGATCACTGATGAGAAATATCAGTGAAAGATTTTGTTTATCAAAAAGCTTTTAATCATTTGAAGAAAGATTAGTGATTAAAGTTTTGATTTTGAAAAAATGTCTTACTGAATGAATATTCAGTGATTGAGAGTGATAGAACATACCTGAGAGTCAGAGATATTTGTTCAGAGAGTAAGTGATGAAGGGGAACTTAGTATTACTGACACAATGCATGAAAGATGAAGAGTCACTCTTCAAGTTTCAACATTCCAAGCTCACTGATGAGAAAGTTGAATCTTGTCTCATCAAAGGGTTTGGTGAATAAATCAGCGAGCTGATTGTCAGTGAGGTTAAAGTGAGGTTCAATATCACCATTCATCACATGATCTCTGATAAAATGAGATTTTATCTCTATGTGTTTAGTCTTTGAATGTAGCACTGGATTATTGGCTATAGCAATAGCACTAGTGTTGTCGCAATAGATTGGAATCTTTGATAGCTGAAGGTCATAGTCTAATAGTTGATTTCTCATCCATAAGACTTGAGCACAACAACTTACAACGGCTACATATTCAGTTTCAACTTTGGAAGTAGACACCGAATTTTGCTTTTTACTCGTCCAGCTTACCAGCTTTCCTCCCAGAAGTTGACATCCACCAGTGGTGCTCTTTCTATCAAGTTTACAACCTACAAAATCACTACCTGAATATCCAATTTGATCGAACCTTGAATCTTTGGGATACCAAGGACCGAGGTTAGGAGTTCCTTTGAGATATCTGAAGATTCGCTTGACAGCGATCAGATAGGATTCCTTGGGTTCAGACTGATAGCATGCACACAAACATGTAGAGTACATGATGTCAGGTCGGCTTGCTGTGAGATACAGCTGGGAGTCTATCATTCCTCTATAGGCAGTGCATTAACAAGTTTTCCAGCTGGATCCTTGTTTAATGTCAGAGGAGGTGCCATAGGAGTTTTCATCGCTGAAGTCTGAGTTAGATCAAACTTTTTTAGCATATCTTTAACATACTTACCTTGGTTGATAAAAGTACCTTTTTCAGTTTGTTTAATCTGAAGACCAAGAAAGTACGTTAGCTCACCCATCATACTCATTTTGTATTCTTTCTTCATTCTTTCAGGGAAACGAGTACACAGAGATTGGTTAGTAGAACCAAATATTATGTCATCGACATATATTTGTACAAGAATAATATGACCTTTTACCTTTCTGAAAAACAAGGTATTATCAATTTTACCACGTTCAAAATTTTTAGAGATAAGAAAGGATGAGAGAGTGTCATACCAAGCACGAGGGGCTTGTTTTAGACCATTGAGAGCCTTATCCAATTTATAAACATAATTTCGATGCTTAGGGTCATAGAACCCTGAGGGTTGTTCTACATAGACTTCTTCATTCAACTTTCCATTTAGGAACGCTGATTTTACATCCATTTGTTATACAATGAAGTATTTGTAAACTGCATAAGCTAAGAAGACTCGAATTGCTTCGAGCCTAGCCATAGGGGTAAAGGTTTCATCATAGTCTATGCCTTCCTCTTGCCTATATCCCTAAGCAACAAGTCTAGCCTTGTTGCGGGTTACAGTTCCATGTTCATCTAACTTGTTTCTAAACACCCATTTGGTGCCTATAACAGTTCTATCAGATGGTCTAGGAACGAGATTCCAAACTTTGTTACAAGTAAACTCAGTCAACTCTTCTTGCATAGCGCTGATCCAGTTTGGATCTCTAAGGGCATCATCAGTTTTCTTTGGCTTTATTAAAGAAATAAAGTTGACAAAGAGGCAGATATTACCTGAACTTCGTCGAGTCTGAATACCTGAGTCGGGATCACCAAGAATTTGATCTATGGGATGATCTTTGGTCCATCGCTGAGCAGGAGCATGATCGCTCACTTCAGGAATTGGATCAACAATAGGAATGTTTACTGATGAAGAAGCCTGAGGTTCATCAGCTATTAATTGTTGAGTATCAGACAGACCATTGTTATCAGAGAGATTTTCAGACCAAGACGGATCTGATGGAGGGAGTGTGTTTAGAGGCTCAGCTGAAACCCATGAGGTGGATTCAGCGTTAGGAGGTATGTTGTTTGTATCATCATCAGCAGCTGGAGAATCTATGTGATGATGGTTTGAGAAGAAAGGTTTTGTTTCTCTGTAATGAGAAAACATCCTAGCATTTAGCTCTTCATTGTCAACGATTGGATTAGAGTTCGCTGAGCGAGTTTCATCAAAGGTGACATGAATTGTTTCTTCTACAGTTTATGTTCTCTTATTGAAAACTCTGTAGGCTTTGGAGATAGAGGAATATCCAAGAAATATTCCATCATCAGCTTTTGGATCGAACTTTCCAAGTAGATCTTTGTTGTTTAGAATGAAGCACTGACAACCAAAGATATGAAGAAAACAGATAGAGAGTTTTCTTCCATGAAATAGTTCATAAGCTGTCTTTCCAAATCTCTTTACTATCAGCGATCTGTTTTGAGTAAAGCATGCAGTGTTCACAGCTTCAGCCCAAAACTGAGTAGGGAGGTGAGAATCACTGAGCATTGATCTAGCAGCTTCAATGATAGTTCTGTTTCTTCGTTCAGCGACTTAGTTCTGCTTAGGTGTTCTTACTGAGGAGAGGTTGTGAGAAATTCCCTTGTTCTCAAAGAAATTGTTCAGAGAACTGTTTTTGAATTCAGTTCCATGATCACTTCTTATTGAACGAACAGTAAGATTATTCAGCACTTCCATCTTTTTAACAAAAGATATTAGTTCTTCTAGAGTATTACTCTTGCAGCGAAGAAAGATAACCCAGGTGTAGCGAGAGTATTCATCTACAATGACAAGTATATATTTCTTTCCAGCTATGGATTGGATATTGACAGGGCCAAATAGATCCATATGAAAGATTTGAAGAGGACTTGTCACTGAGGAAACTTGTTTAAATTTGAAACTAGCTTTTGTCTGTTTTCCTTTTTCACATGCTGAACATAGAGATTCCTTAGCATATGAGTGTTGAGGAAGACCAGAAACCAGCTCCTTAGATGAGAGAGAATTCAGGGTTTTGAAGTTTAAATGATAAAGCCTTTTATGCCATAGCCAGTTGACATCAGAAGAGGCTTTAGAAAGAAAACATACGTTTTCAGTGGTACTAGAGTCCATATCTATTACATAGACATTTTCCTTACGATAACTACTGAGAGCAAGTTTTCCATTCTCATTTACCACTGAACATGATTTCTTGGTAAAGCGTACTTCATAGTCTTTGTCACATAGTTGACTGATGCTTAGAAGATTGTGCTTTAGTCCGTCAACGTAAGTGACTCTTCTGAAGGTAGTTGTCCCATTGCTGAGGACACCAAACCCTCGGGTATATCCTTTTCCATTTCCACCAAAGGTCACTGAGGGACCTTTCTCTTCCTTGTATTCAGTGAGCAGGTCTTTTTGTCCTGTCATGTGACGAGAGCATCCACTATCAAGATACCAGATGCCATTTGATCCCTGCAAACATAAGGAAGATTAAGCTTTGTTTGGTACCCATTTTTCAATGGGTCCTTTAGGGTTAGTGGATATGGAAGGTTCAACAATCTTCACAGCAGATGAAGATTCAGCTTCAGTGGTAACCTTCACTTTGGTTAATTTCTTAACCTTAGTGATATTCTTCACCTTGGTCGATTTCTCAGCTTTGGTGACCTTCTCAGCCTTAGAGGCATTCATCTTCACTTTAGCTGTTTTATCAGCTTTAGTGGCAGTTGGACATTTACTAGCAATATGGTCAGTAAACCCACAATGATAGCATTTCCTATATTTAAAGGTGGTTTTAGGACCATGAGTAGTAGGATTTGAGAATTTGAGATGAGCAGGGCCAACTCCAAAAATGCCTTTAGCATGAGATCTGGGAGGAACTTTCATTTCTTCAGATCTTTTAGGCTTAAGATCAATCTTCAGCTTTGGAGGACAAATATCAAAGATTTCTTTCACAGAGCTAGAAGATCGATTTACTGAAAGTTTAGAAGGAACTTTCAGCTTTGCTTTCTTGGAAGCCTTCTGAGGATGGGAAATGGATTTTCCTTTATCTGCAAGCTTAGAGTCTTTAGATATTTCCTCTGGGATGGGATTAGAAGAAGATGAAGAAGAGCACTAAGCATAAGAAGTGTCCGGGATAGAAGAGACAAACATTCCAAACTTAAGCATGGAGCTATCTTCTTTAGGCTCATCCTATGGTTTCCAAAAACCAAGACCAGTTCTATCATTGGCAGGGATCTAAGCACTTATAATCTCAGTGATCTTTGTTGAGAATTTACACCATCCATCAATAGTTTCCTTTTCTGCTTTTAAAGCAGCGATGGCTTGTTCGCGTTCTATGCTGATGATTTCATTAACAATGACTTGATCTTTCAAACTTTCATCTAAAAGAGTCAGTTCTCTGATCTTTTCATGACATTTCTCTAGCTGTTAAGTTAAATCAATGTTTTTGTTCTCTGCTAGAGTTTTGCCATTTAGAGCATTGTATAGCACATCA
Source organism: Arctium minus (assembly GCA_954870635.1). NCBI lineage: Eukaryota > Viridiplantae > Streptophyta > Magnoliopsida > Asterales > Asteraceae > Arctium > Arctium minus. The sequence continues at coordinate 93,874,611 of OX941081.1, read as the reverse complement.
ACAGCGTGACTTCTCTCTGCTTCAGATAGAGTGGGATTAGTAGAGATAGATGCCTGAGATGATATATAGCTCATGGAAGTTTCTGGAGATTCTTCCACTTCTTCTTTAATCTCGACCATGAGACAGAGATTAGCGACTTCTTCTTCATCAGAACTTGATTCTTCTGATTCAGCCCAGTCATGTTCTTCATCGATGAGACCTTTACCTTTTCGCTTAAAGTTTTTCAACTTTTGATATTTTTCTTTCAGTTTAAGGTATTTGTCATCGCTGGATCTTCTGGAGGTAGAAGGTTTGAAGACTTTCTTCGACCAACACTCACTTGCAAAGTGTCCAATCTTTTCGCAGTTAAGGCAAGTAGAAGTAGCCTTATCAATAGGGGTTGATTTTGGCTTGTCAGTGAGAGAGAGAGGCTTATTTCATATGAAATTGCTCTTTCTTGCAAATCTCTTAAAAGGGTTTGTCAAGTGTTATTCCCAGATTCTAGTTCCTAAATGCAATTAATCAAACAAACAAGATTTATCAATCAATTACCTGTTTGATTTCACTTTCAAATTCCAAGAATACAAATTTCTCTCTCTAGAACTCTCTCTCTCTCTCTACAGATCTCTCTCTCTCTAACGTATTATCTCTCTCTCTGATATGAACTCAGTTCTACACATCTAACAAAAACAACTAACCAAAACTATTTATACCCTACAAGTAAAATACAAGGAAAATAAAAGCAAAATACAAATACAATACACTTTGACTTTTATTACAAAAAACTTTGACTTTGATAAGAGTTGACTTTCTCAGCTTTGACTTCTTAAACTTTGACCTTCAGTCTTCTTGATCTTGTATCCAACAGATTTATGCTCTAACAATCTCCCCCTTTGGATTCAAGATCATTATTGAAAGATCTAGCAATTCAGTCTTCTCTTTTAAGATCTGTCAGTACAATCTCCCTTTTTTCTTTGACGGTATTCTTTCCAAAACAGTCTTCAAACGATTAACAATCTCCCCAAAACTTTTACAAAACACTTTCAGACTTTGGAAAGAAATAAACTTCAAAGAAAATTTCCTAAAAAATCAGCATATCTTCAGAAATTCTTTGATCTTCTTCAAATCTTTACTTTGAATCTTCTGATTTGGACATTTCTGAAAATCATCTCTCAAAACTTTATCATTTCTTGATACCATCTCCCCCTTTTTGATGATTTGAGCATCTATATCATCAAAACTCTTCTTCCAAGAAATGTCTTTGACCATTCTGATCTGTCAAACTGAGCCTCTGATTATGTGATCCATAACCAAGTATTCATCTAGATCTTTGCAAATCCAGACAAAATAAGAACATGTAACTCCTGAATCAGTTAAAATGTCTGTCAGTAACACGAAGTCACTGTGTGTAACGGATGCACAATATAAAGGAGCTTTTTGATGTTCACTCCCCCAGGGCTTCCATCCAATCATCGAAATACCACAAAGGCAATTTCTATGAATGTTTATGACAAGGAAACGAATTCCTTGTATGTTCGTGCATGTGTAGAAAGAATTAAGCACGAATGATTGCTTTTAATAAGGCTCAACATTGTGTAAACCACTGAGACAACAATAGATAAACACAGACTCAATGTGCATGATTGAAGTGCGAAGGTGGGGCAAACTTCCTTCTTTTTCAATATCCAGATTTTCCAAATGAAAACCAGATAGCATATATGTTGCGTCCCCTTGAAAATGTGAAACATTTTCTTTTTGAGAAGAAAATGAGTGGCTGGTGGGGTTTTAGCAAGAGTTGGCATGGGCTAGTTGCCTATTTCAATAACGTTCACCAAAGAGTTGTGAAACGCTAGTAATGTGGCTGCCCGACTCAGAAAGTAGTTGGTGCAGATTTTGATATTCTTTTACTCTGTTCTCTCACCCTCTTTCTTTTTAATCATTAAGCTCACATGTAACCAAACTCTCATTTCCATTTTCCCTCAACACACAACCCACACTCATTTCTTTTAGACTCCTCACACTTAAACTCTATGGATTAACTTCTTGGGTAGAAATCACAGGTTAACGTGATTCCATAGAAGTTTAGTTAATTCCTAGCAGAAAGAACCCAAATAATCCTAGAAAGCATGTGTTGCTCAGGTGATTTAACTTTATCAGTTAAAGCTCATATACAAATGTCAGACGAATGTATGCTCATAAAATATAATCATGAAGATTTGAGCATTTTTAAACATTGAAGTATTTTCAAACAAGTATATTGAAAGAATAGATATGAATGCAAAAGACTTGTTTGAAAATCTGACATTGTATAAAAATGATCATAAATGAAATGATATATCAATTTAGGCTTATGGTCAAGAATAACGGATATAGTTTATATGAAACAAAAATATAGACATTCTTGAACTAGACGCTTCGAAATGAAATGACGCTCAATATACATTGAAGTACAAGCGGGGTGTCTTACCATCGAAAAAAAATAGTTTCAATTTGAGACATGGTAAGAACAATTTGATCAAAAATTAAACCGGTGTGTATGAATACATGAAAGTATATAGAAAAGACAATACACAAGTATTTATCTTTGGAAACACACGGTTTGTTTATCAATTAAGCACAAAAATAAAATGAAAACATTTAAAATCACACTTCCAAATTATAAAATCTGTTTAAGAATCGGGAAGTGGTTTGAACATTTCAGAAAATGTTTTCTATATCTGAAAGTTGTCCTTCTTTCAGATATATTTGAGATTAAGATAAGAAATTTACCTTTTCGCGCAATCTTAAATCTCATGAAGTCAAGCTGAAGTCATTATGATATGATATTGTCAGCTTCTCTCATCCTGCAAAAATCTCAAAGTCTAGTCAAAGCAACTTTATTCACAAATTTATTCAAATGTAAAAGACATAAAGCAGTAAAACGATTAAAGTACGAGTTCTGATTTGAAATGATCAGAAATCATAGTCTTACTCCTTTTGATATGACATATAAGCTCCCCCTAAAATCATGCATTACAAATTTTTTTGTCATTTAAGTAAAATGCAGAAATTAGTTATGCTCCCCCTCAAAAAATAGTAAATCATCTTTAATCTTCTCTTACTCGCCCTGAGATCATGAGCAAACAATTAAAGTGCAGATATCCTTCAAACATAATGATAAAGAAAATGATGAAAAATAACAATACGTAACTTTATTAGGTAACAACCGATTATGTCTTAAGATTTAACATACCAAGCTTAGAGACAAGAAAATTAAATCTCTTTTCATCTAAGGGTTTGGTAAATAAATCTGCAAATTGATAATCTGTTTTTACAAAATAAAGTTCAGTTGTTCCTTTTTCTACATTATCTTTTATAAAATGATACCTAACGTCAATGTGTTTGGTTTTCGTATGTTGGACAGGATTAGCAAATATCGCGATTGCACTCTTCGAGTCACAATATATTGGAATTTTATCAAACTTAAATCCATAGTCTCGCAGCTGTGTTCGCATCCACAGAACTTTAGAGCAGCAACTAGCAGCAGCTACATACTCTGCTTCAGCAGTCGATGTGGAAACGCATAATTGTTTCTTTGATGCCCAGCTAACGAGCTTGTCTCCAAGAAATTGAATGTGACCTGAAGTGCTCTTTCTGTCCAACATGCAACCTGCATGATCTGCATCTGAATAAGCAGTCAGTTGAAACCCAGTATCCTTAGGATACCACAGACCAAGATCTGCAGTCCCCTTAAGATACCTAAAAATCCTTTTGACAGCAGCCAAATGGGATTCTTTAGGAGCAGCCTGATATCTAGAACATAAACATGTTGAAAACATAATATCCGGTCTACTAGATGTAAGATACATTAAAGATCCTATCATACCTCTATAAGTTCTAACATCAACACTTTTACCCCAAGGATCAGTGCTAATTTTAGTACCTGGTGCCATCGGGGTTCCAATTGGTTTACAATTTTCCATTTTGTACTTCCGAAGAATATCCAAAATGTACTTAGATTGGTTAATGAAAATCACCGTTGAAAACTGTTTAACTTGTAATCCGAGAAAGAAATTCATCTCTCCCATCATACTCATTTGAAAACGTGACACCATGAGGTTAGAAAAGTTTTTGCAGTATTTAGGATTAGTAGAGCCAAATATTATATCATCAACATATATTTGAATAAGGATGATATCGGCTTTTTCCTTTTTGATGAACAAAGTGGTATCAACTTTACCTTTGGAAAAACCTGACTTGACCAAGAATTTAGATAGAACATCATACCATGCTCGAGGGGATTGTTTCAAACCATACAGGGCTTTGTCCAAGATGTAGACATGATCTGGCTTATTTGGATTCACGAACCCCTCTGGTTGAGACACGTAGACTTCCTCCTTAAGAATGCCATTCAGAAAGGCCGTTTTCACATCCATCTGATAGACTGTGAAATTCTTATGAGCTGCGTAGGCTAGAAACATGCGGATTGCCTCTATACGCGCTACTGGAGCATACGTCTCATCGTAGTCTATACCTTCCTCTTGCCGGTAACCTTTGGCAACAAGTCTAGCTTTGTTCCTAATGACTATACCATCTTCATCCTTCTTGTTTTTGAATACCCATTTAGTGCCAATCACGGATTTACCTTCTGGTTTTGGAACTAATCTCCAAACCTTTAGGGCTTCAAACTGATTTAATTCTTCTTGCATAGCAGATACCCAATCCGAATCAGCTAAAGCCTCTGATACTCGCGTGGGCTCTATCTTGCTGAGGAATGAGTCATGCATACATTGATTAAGAGTCGTTGACCTAGTTTATACAGGCTTGTTGAGATCTCCAATTATTTGATGTAATGGATGCTCTTTGGTCCAGCGATGCTCATGAGTTAGTGGAGTAGATACTGATTGAACATGATCATCATCTAGAAATCTACTATCAGTCTCTTTAGATTGAATAGATGGAGGGGTTTTGCAGTTGAAGTTTCAGGTGCAGAAGCATCAGTTGGAACAGCAGACTCTGGATGTTGAGTAGACATTATACCACACCCAACTGATATAGTTACTTCTGGCTCAGCAGTTACTTGTGTATCTTCAACTGTAGGAGTAGATGTTGGAATATGAGTTTCTGACTGAACGGGGGATACAAGTTCAGTTAAAACTTCTAAAGTGACTGGATGATTGCAACTTGTGTCTTCAGACCTGTCAGTCACAGTAGATTTAGGCAAATTAGATCCTAGAAACTCATCATAAAAGAATTCAAATAAAAAATCTAAATCAGATAAATGTGAAATTGAAGTAGAAGCGTTATCCGAATTGTTCTTTGTAGAAACAGGTTCTGGACTGATCTGTCCAGAAGCTAATAGTCCAGTGATAACGGGTTCTGAACTGAGTTGTTCAGAAGCCATTTCTTCATCAAATGTAACATTAACGCTCTCGACAACTGTCTTTGACTTTTTCAGATAAACACGATATGCTGCCGATGTTGAAGAATAACCAATGAAGATACCCTCGTCCGCCTTAGCACTGAATTTATTCAGACTCTCTCTGTCGTTAAGCACAAAACATTTACACCCAAATATGTGAAAATACTTTATTGTTGGTGTTCTGTTGTTGATCATCTCATATGGAGTCTTTTGAAAACGGCGGTGTATCATGGATCGATTTTGAGTATGACATGCAGTTGACATAGCTTCTGCCCACAGAAATAGAGGTAAGTCCGATTGGCTAAGCATAGTACGAGCGGCCTCGACTAGCGTCCGATTTCGCCTTTCGACTACTCCATTTTGTTCAGGCGTACGAGCAGCAGAGTATTGATGTGATATCCCGACTGATTCGAGATATTCTTCAACGATTTTGTTTTTGAACTCTGTGTCGTTGTCCGTTCGAAGAAACTTGACTTGTCTCTGCATATTCACCTGAGTCGTCTTTAAGAAAGTAATGAGAACTTCGGGCATCTCATCTTTTGATCGTAGAAATTTGACCCACGTGTATCTTGAATAATCGTCCACAATAACCAACACGTATTTTATTCCTCCTAAGCTTTGTGTTCTCATCGGACCGCAGAGATCCATATGTAACAACTCTAGTGGAGAACTGGTGCTTGGTTCAGGCTTCGGTTTATGTGCGACTCTCTTCATCTTACCCTTTTCACATGCAGTACACAAGTGTTCTTTCTCATATTTCAGCTCAGGAAATCATTTTACCAACTTATCTTTGACCAACTTGTTGATATAACGAAAATTCAGATGTGATAGTCGTCAGTGCCAAAGCCAACTTTGTTGCATCGAAGCTTTTGACAATAAGCAAACGTGACTGTCATTCTGGACCTTTGAAAGATTGATGGTGTAGAGATTTGTCTTTCGCTTGCCTGCTAAGAGTTCTGTGCCGTCTTCAGATCGAACCGAACATCTCTTAGCTTTGAAGTTGACCTCTAACCCTTTGTCGCAGAATTTACCGATGCTAAAAAAGTTGTGCCCTAATCCTTCGACATAACTCACCTTTCTAATCGTTATGTTGTCTTGAATAATATCACCATATCCTAAGATTGGTGAAACTTGGTCGTTCCCAAATCTGACATTGCCGCTGAATTTCTCTGTATAATTAGACAATAAAGCTTTCTGCCCGGTCATATGCTTGGAACAACCGCTATCCAAGTACCACATATGCCGGGTCTGCAAGAGAAATCAGGAAACAATAACTTTAGGTACCCATTTAAAAACGGGTCCTAACAAATTAGCACAAGATTTTGGTATCCATTTCAAAATGGACCCTCTGTTCTTTTGAAAACATTTTGATATTGTATTTCCCAATCAATTCAAGCAAATCTAAACAATTAATCTCAATCTAACAATATGACAATGTTAATTCTAGAGAGAGAGTGTAGAGAGAGAAACATTCATGTCATTGATCTAACAATCTTGAGTACAATCCACTAGCCTAATGATTTACCAGGCAACTTGGTATTTATACCAAGGATTAAAACCACAAGCTTAATGACTAAGTAATCTCATATTGACTAAACATACATTGACTTTGTTGACTTTACTTTACTTGACTTTTCCTATTAAATCTTGTATACAATAATACACTAACAATCTCCCCCCCCTTTTTTTTTGAGAGAGAAACATTTGATCTTGAAGAATACACATGATAAGATTCAAACCAATCAGAAGAATTATGAGAATAAGCAAAATCATTTCTCCGATAATGATAAGATTTAGTAGTAATAGGAGATAATTGAATCAATTGCTTTATTGAATACCGCTTGTAAGAAGTTACAAGGTTTTGTTTATGTGAAGCAAGTTGATCAATTACAACATTATCACTACTAACTGATCTATTACAAGAGTTATCAGAAACTGATTCAGCTATCTCATCATTCTTCCTTTTTGGTCGCCATTCAGATCTCGCTTTCGACCTTTTCTTCCTTAAATCTGAAACATAAGATTTAGAATTATTAGGAAAATCAAATTTCTGAGATTGAGTTTTCTTTTGTGTACTAGTGTATTTCTGTTTCTGTAATCGCTGTTTCTTATGTTTCTTACCTTGAGCATAGTAATCAGCAGTTACAGAAACTAATTCACCAACTTTAGTTGATGATTCACCAGTTTTAATACCACTTGGTAACACCTTTTTATTTAAAAGACAAGTAGAATGATCAGGAAGAGGAGCATTGAAGTCAAACATATCAATTTCTTCTGTGCACCCATCATCAGAATTAAGAAAGTCATTTGCAAACTCAAATAAGTCATCAAAATTATCAGACAAAGTTTGAAGTGCCTTAGAAACTTTAGAACACTTTGTAGATGTAGATTGAAAAACCGTGTTCTTTAAAACTGTAGAAAATACACTTTGTTGAATATCAACCAAAAGTTTTTCATCAGATAAAACATTTTCCAACTCAACTATTTTGCTTTCAAGAATGAGTGGAGGAACATAAACCTTTGCAATTGCAGGTTTTGCCTTCACCTCAGAAACAAAATAACTAGCAAAATAGTCGTTTGAAAGAACTTTTGGTGTCTCAGAAAGATAACTATCATTTAACTTTGCATAGTTAAATGGTAGTTGCATTTTCTTTACATTCTTTCTATTTTTAGTTTCTTTGGCCTCAACTTCTTCTGGTAATTTGGTAACAAATTTGGGTTTTAAATGAGTATGTTTACCAGCACAAGCAAGAAAATCAAATTTATATAATGCTGGTTGTTTTCTGATGGCTTTCTTTAAGTAATGGGGGTTTTGAAAACCAAGTCCCCATTTTTCTTTAACATCAGCCTCTTCGTTAGGTGCATTAAGAAAAATGGTTTGATCTGTTTGTCCTCTTGCATAAAGTTTGGCTTCCAGACCATTTACCTTCTTATTCAAAAGCCTGTTCTCAACCTGCAATTTATGAATAGTTAGTGCAGATTCTTTCTTCTCAAATTCAGACATAGAAATTTTAATTTCAAAATCAGAAATCTTCTTTTCAAAACAATCTACTTGAAGTTTAGAATCAGAAGCAGACTTGCGTAAAGAATCAATTAGATCTTTGTTCCCAATAACAGACTTATTAAGCTCAAAGATCTTGTTGTTTCTTTTAGCAACTCTGTCCTTTTCTTTCTTCAATTTTATTTGAAGATCATTAAGCTCAACCATCATAGCTTCCATTTTGGTTATGAAATCTTTTTCAGTTAAGTTTAATACCTCATCAGCCGTGTCGTCATCTGACTCATCATACTTAACTTCTTTTCCCATTAGACAGAGATGAGCAACTTCTTCTTTCTCTTTTTCTTCACTATCTGAATGATCCAGCCAAAATTCGTCCTCAGCCATTAATGCTATGCCCGCTTCTTGCTGTTTGGCCAATAGCAATTTGTTCTGATAATATTGAGAGTTTCGAACCTTCGGCTTTCGACAATCTTTAGCAAAATGTCCAATCTTGCCACAGTTGTAGCATTTGATTAGATCATTTGCTGGCTTTACAACAACTGTGTAATCATTCACAAACTTCTTCCTTTCATCGGGTTTCTTCTCAACATATCTGTTCTCTTCATGTCGCTTTCCTTCAACTCTTTCTCGGTGTTCATGATTCTTGGAGCTCGATGAAGAATATCTTTGAGAATTTGATCCCGACTTCTTGTAAAATTTCTTTTGGAATGCACGGGTCAGTAACATCATAGCCTGTTTGAGACTTTCTCCATCATCACCCTCTGATTCAGATTCAGATTCAGAACTTGTAATTACTTTCTTCTTTTTCTTATTCTCTGTCTTTTCTTTCTTTTCTTTCTTCTTCTCTCCAGCTACCAATGCAATAGGATCTGGAACTTTTTCTGCCTTCTTCTTCTCAGCACTTTTCTCTTCAAGTTCTTCTTCATTCTGCCTCAACGTTTCATATACCTCATGTAACGGTATTTCCTTTAGATCCTTCATTTGTTTCATCCTACGCGTATGCTTTTTCCATTCAGGTTGTAGGATGCTCAGAAATTTGACATTATTCTCAAGCTGCTTCTTTTTCACTTTGTTCTTTGTCAGTTCATTCAGAAGCAAGATAAACCGTTCATAAGTATCTTCCAAGCTTTCATTCTCTTTGGCTTTAAATTCCTCATAACTGTTAATGCAGTTAGCCACTTTCATCTGATTCCCGACCTTGGATCCCATCATCATCTTTTGCAGTTGATCCCACATCTTCTTAGCATTATCCTTGTAGCTATCAATCTTGATGTAAATCTCATTAGGAATGCTCTGAAGTAAAAGAGATCTTGCTTGCTTGTCTGCTTTATACCGGCTTTTCTGTTCTTCAGAGTACTGTGATAGATCCATTTTAACTGTTTTTGTCGTTTGTTCTCTGTCCTCATCACCATCATCACTATCAGATGATTCATCATCAGGTACTTCAACAGTAGGTGGAATCATTGGACCTTCTGTGATTGACAGAAGAATATTTTCTCCATTTGAGTGCCTGTCCACAAAGTCGAGAAATATGTCATTCCACTGTTCATATTCCCCTTTGAATAGAACTGGTGGCTTGACATCCGTGCCTATAGAAAGAACATCTTTGGAAGTCATCTTGTCTGAACCTGTTTGAAAAATATATGCAATAAGAAACTAGAACTGATCGTTAGTCCAAATATGAAATCACAAGAAAAATCTTGAAATCTAGAAAAATCAGAAATTTTGAAAAAAAATTGACTAAGTGACAAAACTCGCAAGTCACTATTTCTGAAAAACCCGCAAACTAAGGCTTGTGCGTTTGTATAACTCGCACGCAAAGACTTGCGTGTTTTGTAAAACTCGCTAGCCGCTAAAACTCACTAGATGCTTAAACTCGTAAGAGACTATTCACTGATGAACTCGCAGATAGAGGCGTGCGTGTTTGAAAAACTCGCTAGTCGCTACTAGCGCATTTTGACCAAACTCGCAGATCGACCAAACTCGCAGATTACTATTCCGGCTCAAACTCGCACCCTTCGATTAGCGCGTTTGTAGAACTCGCAAGTGTCTACTTGCGCGTTTCAACACTTAGAAACTTTTTCCCAAATATCAAACTCGCAGACTTCGATCAGCGCGTTTCTAAAACTCGCAAATAACCCTCTGCGCGTTTTGGGCAAAACTGATGTTCTTCAGCTTACGCGTTCTAACGAAGAACTTGCGCGTTTTGCAGATCTAGTGCGTTCTTCAGAAATCCGTGCGTGTTCTTCACTTTTTCACCAAAATTTGACTCAAATCTTCTTCAATTGAGTCAAAACTTTGCAGAACTTCTCAAAAACAACTTTAGAACAGAATACAATTCACGAATTACAAAGTCAAACACTCAAAAATACAATTTGATCTATTAAACATTGCTCAAAAACTCATGACATAAAACTCAACAAAATCCAAGAATTCATGAAAAATTACAGTGCATTTCGTGACATTATCTATACAAACTCAATCTATAACATTCAATGATCATAACCTGATCAAATACAACACCTAATTCGCACTAAAACTCGAAATTTGATTCTCGCTCAAGAACACAGTGTCGAACTTTCTGAAATTTCTTGAATTCGATTTGGATCTGCTCTGATACCAATTGTTATTCCCAGATTCTAGTTCCTAAATGCAATTAATCAAACAAACAAGATTTATCAATCAATTACCTGTTTGATTTCACTTTCAAATTCCAAGAATACAACTTTCTCTCTCTAGTACTCTCTCTCTCTACAGATCTCTCTCTCTCTGATATGAACTCAGTTCTAGACATCTAACAAAAACAACTAACCAAAACTATTTATACCCTACAAGTAAAATACAAGGAAAATAAAAGCAAAATACAAATACAATACACTTTGACTTTTATTACAAAAGACTTTGACTTTGATAAGAGTTGACTTTCTCAGCTTTGACTTCTTAAACTTTGACTTTCAGTCTTCTTGATCTTGTATCCAACAGATTTATGCTCTAACATCAAGAGTGCTAAGGACTCATGAAACTCTGAAAGATCAGTGTCTGATAGTTCCTCAGATTCAGAATCTAACTCAGTGATAGTGAGAGTAGATTGCTGAGATGGAATTATCTCTGAAGAGACTAAAGCAACAGGAGTGCGTTTGGAGTCTTTAGAATCTTTTACAAGATTCTTCTTTAGGAGATTTGATTGCTCATAGTTGTGCAATATTCCATACAAGGTGCTGAGAGAAAGAGAATTTAAGTCTTTTGTCAGCATGAGACATATTAAATAACTGCCTCAGCATTCAGGAAGACATTCTAAGAATTTAGTTAAGACCTCTGAATTAGAATAGGTCCTACCCACGGTTCTTAGATCAATGATTAAGCATTTAAACCTCTGTTGAACGTCAGAGAGAGATTCGTTCTTACCAGCGATAAAACTTTCATACTTTCTTACCAAGTTAATCTTTCAAGTTTCTTGGATTTCAGTGGTGCCTTCATATTGAACACATATAGTGTCCCACATTTCCTTAGACGTTTTAAGATGCATGATGGAATGGAAAACTTCATCATGCAGAGCCATCGAGATAATGGTTTTTGCCTTTGCATCTAGACTGACTTTCTTTTTGTCTTCATCACTCCACTGTCTTATCTCCTTAAGAGCATAACGCTCAGGGACAGCAAGAGTGGTGGCAGTAGCGAGAATGACAACTATGATAGAGAAAGGTTCATAGGGTCCATTTGCTACGTAATCAGGTATAGTAGGGTCTACACCTTCTAGAAATAGCATCATTCTATTCTTCTATAGAGCAAAGTTATCTCTGCTAAATCGAGGAGGTTTAGAGAGTGAACCATTATCATAGTAGTTTGTGTTTGTGTTAAGTGCCATTTAGAATAGCAAGGAAGAGAATAAAGCAAGATCTTGTTTATTAGATTAAACAGTCTGCTCTGATACCACTTGTTGGTCCCGAAGGTGCTTAACAAGTTTGTAGAAGGTGGGTTGAATAAAAACACAAGTTTTTAAAGTTTAATAAATTGTTTATTGATAAATCAAACACAATTTACAAGTTTGTTGCGGAATAAGATTAAGTAGAACTCAATCTAAACAAACTTAAGAAACACTAAGATGGTTGCACAAGAATATAGAGAATGGGAGATTGGAGAGTATAGAAAATAAGGGTTTCTAAATTTTAAAAAGATGAAGGCTTAGGGCAACTCTCAGATAGAGTTGTAATCTTTTTATTTATACCCTATGCATTAAATGAAAGGCAAGGGCACTTTACACGTGTCCTTCATTGATTGGCTGAGAGGGTCTGACTTTGGGAGACATGCTTTCAGCCATATCATGAACAGTGTAGTGGACAGAGTTGTTGTACGAATTGTGGTAGAGGTATGTACGTTCTGACACATCGTATTGGGTGTGTAAGGGAAAGACAAAAGAGACTTGAGGCATAAGCTAAGTGATCATCGATCACTGAATATTTCTTCCTTCAGAGATACAAAGAAGTTCAGCTATCGCTGAAGCTTTTCCTCAGGTTTCTTCGCGTGTGTAGATTTGTCTTTGCTTCACTGATATCCGCATCAGGTCACTAGTAGACTTGTCTTTGTTCAGCAGCTTCGTCTTCGATTCAGCTATGAACATCTGTTGACGCGAAACTTATCTTCAGGGATTACGTTTAACTGTTTACATCAGAAACTATCAGCGATACTGAACATACTCAGTATTTAGCAGCTGATAGTGAAACATTAATACATATGAATGTTTACAAGAAAGATCATCAGTGATAACTGAACAGACTCAGTCTGGTCGTTGATGATGAAACACTAATACATATTTATTAAATGTAATTTTCACTAAATAGAAAAGGATCTTTATCAAATCACTGAGAGAGCATGGATCAACACGTTGAAGTACATCCAACTGATTGAGTTACTTCTGGTTCTTCACTTTCATGTACAACTTCAACTGATGGAGTAGGCGTTTGAATTGGAGTTTCGTGCTGGACCGGGGGAACAAATTTAGTTGACACATCTGAAGTGATTGGATGATGATTGCTTGAATCTTCAGGTCTGTTAATCACAACAGGTTTAGGGAATTTAGAACCAAGAAACTCATCGTAGAAAAATTCAAACAATAAATCTAATTCTGTTAAATGAGATGTTGAAGTTGATGGTTTGTCAGAATTAGTCTCATTAACCACAGGTTCTGGACTGATCTGTCCAGAAGCTAATACTCCAGTAAGACCGGGTTCTGAACTGTCTTGAATAGAAGTCGTCTCCTCATCAAATGTGACATTGACGCTCTCAACTACAATTTTCGACTTCTTCATGTATACTCTGTAAGTAGCAGACGTTTGAGAATAGCCAATGAAAATTCCTTCTTCAACTTTTGGACTGAACTTGTTCATGTTCTCCTTGTCATTCAGTACGAAGCACCTACATCCAAAAATATGAAAGTGTTTAATGCTAGGTATTCTATTATTTATTAAAGCATACGGTATTTTACCGAACCGGCAAGGGATAATGGAGCGATTTTGAGTGTAGCAATGAGTCGGCACAACTTCAGCCCATAGAAATAGAGGTAGATCTGATTGACTCAACATAGTACGAGCGGCCTTGACTAGTGTTCTATTACATCTTTCTACAACTCCATTCTGTTCAGGCGTTCTGGCAGCAGAAAACTGGTGTGTTATCCCGACCGATTCGAGATAATCTTCAACAACTTTGTTCTTAAATTCTGTGTCATTATCCGTTCTAAGAAGCTTGACTGCCGTCTGCAGATTCACTTGAGTGGTCTTTATAAATGTGATGATGACTTCGGGCGTCTCATCTTTTGATCTCAGAAATTTGACCTAAGTGTATCATGAATAGTCGTCCACAATCACTAAAACATATTTTTTGCCATTTATGCTTTGTGTTCGCATTGGACCACAGAGATCCATACGCAGTAGTTCTAGTGGAGAACTTGTACTTGGCACAGGCTTCGGCTTATGAGCGTATCTTTTCATCTTGCCTTTCTCACACGCTGCATAGAGATGTTCTTTGACATATTTGAGCTTTGGAAGTCCTTTCACCAAATTACCCATGACCAGTTTGTTGATGTACCGAAAATTCAGATGAGATAGCCTTCTATGCCATAACCAACTCTGCTGCATAGAGGCTTTTGATAGTAGACACACCTCATTGTCAGTCTTGACTCTTGACAGGTTGATCGTGTAGAGGTTTGACTTTCTCGTCCCGACTAAGAGTTCTTTACCATCTTCAGTACGCACACAACACCTCTTGGCTTTGAAATTAACCTCTAAGTCTTTGTCACAGAACTGGCCAATGCTGAATAGGTTATGTCCTATCCCTTTAACGTAGCTCACCTTCTTAATCGTTATGTTCTCTTGAATAACATCACCATATCCGAGAATAGGTGAAAACTGGTCATTTCCGAAGCGTACGTTCCCACAAAATTTCTCTGTATAATTAGACAATAAATCATTATGCCCGGTAATATGCTTGGAGCAACCAGAATCCAAGTACCACATTTGACGGGTCTGCACAAGAGAAATAAGGGAACAACAACTTTAGGTACCCATATATATCTGGGTTTGTTAGGTCTGATTTTATAGTAATCATTGTATTTATAGGACTTGGTCAAATACTGTGTTTAGAGCTTATTTGTGTTGTATCTGACCAAGGGTATTTAAGTCCCTTTGGTCTTGGTTTGTTAAAAGTTTGTCACGCACATTAATCTGAATTCTTACTTTGCGCTCCAAGTCTCTCTCTCTCTCTACTTTCTCTCTCTAGGATTCATAGATCTTGGACTCTCAATTGGTATCAGAGCTAACTGAATCTTGAGAGAATTGAGAGATTGTTTTTCTAAATCTAAATTTGTGATTGAAATCGAAAATTTGATCGATTTTCTTGAATTTTTCAAGAAAATCTCGTTTTCTTGATTTCTCATAAAATTTGGATCTGTTTGTGATCGAATTTGGTTGTTTTTGGTCTCATTAGATTCGTTTTTAATAATCGATCACATTTGTTTCAGGTTGTTTTTCAAGAAAAACAGTATTCGATCATTGATTTTGAGTTTTAAAAGTTTTCTGGAAAAACGAGTTTGGTTACTGTTCTATCGTCGAAATCTCATTTTTATGGTTTTTAATCGAAATTTTTGGTTGATTTGAGTTGAAAAAGTGTTTTCGATCTTATTTGTAAAAGGAAATTTCATAAAATTCAGTGTTGAAATCGATTCTTTAGAAGTTTTTTGTGTTTTGCGTTCGGTTTGTTCAAGATCTAAACTTTGCGTTTCATTCATAGTCTTTGCGTGTCATTCATAATACTTTGCGTATCAAGTTCAACCCGCAAAGTGAAGTTTGCGTTTCCCTCTACAAACGCAAAGTTTGATTTGCGTTTCTGCCTTCGACCGAAAAAGGACAAGTTCGCGTTTCAAGTCACACCCGCAAAGTTTACTTTGCGTTTCCCTCTTCACACGCAAAGCTAACTTTGCACTTCCTCCTACACCCGCAAAGTCACACCCGCAAAGTCACACGTAAAGTTTTCACTCGCAAAGTCTTCTTTACGTTTCAGTCTTCACCCGCAAAGTTCATTTTGCGTGTCTCAAGGCAAACGCAAAGTTCATTTTGCGGGTCTCTCTTCAAACGCAAACCTTCTCTTTGCATGTCTCCCTGACTTAGTTTAAAAATATATATATATATATATATATATATATACATATATATTTTAGTGTGTCATCTTTATTTTTTTTAAACTTTGTGTCATAACAAGTGTTTTTCAAATTTTCAATTTTTAATATTTTTCGAATTTTTTTTTTTCAATTCAATCTGATTTTTGATTTCTGGTACATCAGTAATGGATTATGCCATGTTTGCTCTCCAAGCAAGATTCTACTCAAATGATCTGATGATGCAATTGGGAACTGATACTCGTCCACCAGTCTTAATCAACGAAGATGAGTTTACACAGTGGCAAGATAGCTTCATAAATTTCATTGAACGTCAGAAAAATGGAGAAAATATGATGAAGTCGTTTACTGAAGGACCATTCATCAGACCGAAAAATGACATTCCTTTGACCGATAGAGAAGCAAAGTCCAATTTGATGCTAGCACTGCCTAACTCAATCTACAATAGAATTGATTGTTTCAAGCATAATCCAAACATGATGTGGACTCAGTTAGAAAAGATCATGCTTGGGTCATCAGTTGCTACTCAAATACGCCAGACACGCTTCATGAATAACTTTGAGGAATTTAAGGCAAAGGACAATGAATCTCTGAAGGTGACTTTTGACCGGTTTTGCACTGTGATTAATGATCTCAGAAAGATTAAAGTGGAAAAGACTGCTCTTGAGACGAATCTGAAATTCCTTAATGCTCTTCAGTCTGAGTGGAATAAATCATGCCACAGATTAAGGAATGATGTCAGAATCTCCACAATGCAGATTCAAGAACTTTACGAGATTTTGATGACTGATGAAAGCTTGGTGTTAGATAAAAAGGACAAGATGGATAAAAAGAAGAAAACAGTAGATCCGGTTGCTCTTCTCACAAAGCAATTATCTGAACAAGCATTGTCTGAAAATGCTTACATCGGATCAACTGAAGATGATGGCGAGGCTTTACAGAAAGCAATGATCCTTCTTTCTCAGCACTACCAGAAGAAGTTCCAACCAAAGTCGGGTTCTAACTCTTCTCGCTTCACTTCCGGTCCTAAAGTGAAAGTACCCGAGCTAAAGAATGCTGCTTGCTACAACTGCGGAAAGCCGGGTCACATGTCAAAGGAGTGTAGAGCAAAGGTGGTTAGGGATTCGACATACTACAGAAAGAAAGTGGAATTGGCTGAAAAGAGAGAGAACGGAACTGCTTTGCTGGCCGAGGAAGAATTCTGGCTGGATTATTCCGATGATAAAGCATCAAACGTCGAGATCGCTCAGATGTGTTTGATCGGAGATGATCAATCAGATGACTCTGATTCTGATGCTGATGAGGTATACTCTGAATTTGATTTTAATTTCATTACCTCTCAGTTTGATATCATAATTAATGCTTTGTCTGATTTACGTTCAAAACTCTTATCTGAAAAGAATCTAAATTCTGAAAAGTCAGATTTGATTGACAAGCTGAAAATTTCTTTGAAAGATGAAAAATCCATTTTAGAAAATACTTAAGACATCTTTCAAAAGAAATTGGATGATTTGGAAAATTCAAATAAGACTTATCTTGAATCTTTGACGGCTATGACAAATTTAAAAGATGAATTTTCAGATAAAATAAATAAGTTAGAAGAAAAACTTTATCGAAGAGATCAATCTGAACAAACAATTTATATGAACAAGCCAAGGAGTGAAGAAGCTTTAAAACAAAGATGGGGATTTGGTTTTGAAAATCCTCATTGTTTAAACAATGCGATTGAAAAATCCCCAACTTTATATAAATACGATTATCTGACTCTTGCTCATTATGCTCCTCAATTTAAAATTGATTGGATGAATGAGAAGCGAGTGTTAGAAATCGAAAATGAGAAAAGGATGAATAACAAGAAAAATGAAATTCCTTTTGTTTATACGTCCGAAAATGCAAAATATTTTCTTGAAAAATCAAGAAGAGGAAAAAGAGTTTTAAATGATATATCTCCTGTCAAATCTTCAATGTCTGATGATTTTATTTCTCCTTATGCACCTGATTCCGATAAAGGAAATATTTCTCCAATCATTTATGATTCGAAGAAATATACTCCTCCGTTAGTTTTAGAAGGAAAAATCATAGATCTTGAAGATCAGATAGAAGATCAAAATATTTTGAAGAAAATTGAATCTGATATTATTCTTTCTTTCATGACGTCAAGTCTTGAAGAAAATTTATTTTTAAAAAAATCAGATTCTATTTCTAGCCTATCTTCTGATTCTAAGGAAAATAAAAAGGAAGTTTCAAATTTTAAAATCTTTTCTCAAAATAATTCAGACTCCGAGGCAAATTCAGATTTATTTGTTGATCAGATTGATTGCTTGGATAAATTTATTTCTTCTGATTTAAATATTAAGTCTAAAATTCTTGATGATTCTTTTACGCTCAATGATCAATATTATAAACCTAAGCGTAAAAGAAGACGGTCAAAGAAGTCGAAGAAACGAGATACAGTTATTTCTAACTGTTCTAATTCTTCCGATTCTATTCTTTCAGATAGGACTGTGAGCAAATCAATGAAGCAAATCTGGAGAGTGAGGCGGATATCTGATGAACCTATTGTTGATGGGGATAAATGTGCAGACAAACTTTATAACAGTGATTCATTTGCTAAATGTAATAAAATTTCAAAATACTCTATAAAGCAAATGATTCGAATTTCAAAACATGTCTCATGTTCTTCCTCAGATTCTAGTTCTGATGATTATGCTTTCTCTTCTGATGGTTGTGATTATTTTTCTGATCCTATTCCTCGTGTTTTATCTGTTCAATCTGTTCATTATTTTCCCATACGAACTGCAACTAACAAACACGGGTCCAAATACAAGTGGGTACCCAAATCTTTATCTGATTCAAAGTTGCAGGCATCTCATGTTAAGGAGGAGTCAAAGAGCTTAAAAATGTAACATTTGTATGCGTCTAAGTCAGCTTTGCGCATCAAGCATGACACGCAAACCTCGTTTTGCGCTTCCAGCATGACACGCAAACTTTGATTTGCGCTCCCTTCATGAAACGCAAATCTTGGTTTGCGCATCCAACATGAAGCGCAAACCTCCTCTATTTTCTCTGTTTCATTGATTTTGCAGATCTTAAGCTGTCTCGTCTCCAACATTTGCATGACCAAGTTGATCAAGATCATCAAGGTCATGAGGGGGAGAAATCAGAGAAGTCAAGGAGATTTTATAGAGACAAAGAGCTCAAATGCTTATCTGCTAATCAAGATTCGCTCAAAGATTCTATTGTCTCAGCTACAATTAATTCTCTTGCTGTTCCTGCTCCGAACACCACAGTTCATTCAAGATCATTCAAAAAAGGTGTATCGTCTAGAGCTTAATATAGTAAAGAAAACTTTTTCTGAAAGATGCTGAGATGAAATTTTTTCTTAAAAGTCAGAAAGCTTCATAAAGTCGCTTTGATGGTCCGTGATGTTATAGAAGATGATTTTTGAAGACCAAAGCGCCAATGATTACTAAGGGGGAGATTGTTAGGTCTGATTTTATAGTAATCATTGTATTTATAGGACTTGGTCAAATACTGTGTTTAGAGCTTATCTGTGTTGTATCTGACCAAGGGTATTTAAGTCCCTTTGGTCTTGGTTTATTAAAAGTTTGTCACGCACATTAATCTGAATTCTTACTTTGCGCTCCAAGTCTCTCTCTCTACTTTCTCTCTCTAGGATTCATAGATCTTGGACTCTTAGGGTCCTTTCAGGTTAGCGCAAGATTTTGGCACCCATTTGAATTTGGGTCCTCTTTTGTTTTGAAAATCTTTTGAACCAAATGAATTATGAGTATATATATGATATGATCCAAACCAATCATCAGAATATTGTTGAGAAACAAAATCATTCCGACGATATTTAGAAGACTTAGTAGTAGACGGAGATAATTGTAGTAATTGCTTTATTGAATATTTCTTGTAAGAAGTTACAAGTTTTTGTTTATGAGAAGCAACAATACCAACTATATCAGTAATACTATCAGTCTTTCTTTTACAATCAATCTCAGGACATGATTTTGCACTCTCATCAACTTTCTGCTTTGGTCGCCATTCAGTTCGCACTTCAGACCTTTTCTTGCTCAGTTCTGAAACAAAAGATTTAGATTTGTTAGGAAAATGAGATTTCTGAGTTTGTCTTTTCTTTTGCTTACATGTGTTGGTCCATTTCTGCGAGCGCCTTTTCTTTTGCTTTTTACTTTTTTCATAATAATCGGTACTCACATGAACTGACTCACCAACCTTAGTTGATGATTCACCTATTTCAAACACACTAGGTAAAGCATAAAAATTGATAATAAAAGAAGAATGATCTGGAAGTTTTGCATTGAAGTCAAACATATCAATACTTTTATCAACACAACCATCATCAGAATTTAAGAAATCATTTGCACACGCAAATAAGTCATCAGTATCATCTTCAGAAGTTTGAGGTACCTTGGAAGAATTTGAACACATTTTAGATTCAAATTTGAAAACAGTGTTCTCTATTACAGTAGAAAACACAACTTTTTCAATATCAACCAAGATTCTTTCGTCAGATAAAATGTTTTCAAGATCAATTGTTTTGCTTTCTAAAACAAGCGGAGGAACATAAATTTTGTCTTTAAGAGGTTTTGCCTCCAACTCTTTAGTAGAATAACTTTCAAAATAGTCATTCGATAAAACTTTTGGTTGTTCTGAAAGGTAACTATCATTCAGCTTTTGATAGCAGAATGGAAGTTGCATTTTCATTGTGTTCTTTCTATTCTCTTCTTCCTTGGCCTCTACTTCATCAGAAGATTTGGTAACAAATTTGGGTTTCAAATGAGGATGTTTGTTAGCCGCTTGTTGAAAATCAAAATTATATAAAGCTGGCTGTTTTCTGATTGCTTTCTTCAAAAAATGTGGGTTATTGTAACCGAGACCCCACTTTTCTTTAACATCACTATCCTCATTTGGTATGTTTAGAAAGATGGATTGATCTGTTTGACCTCTAGTATATAATTTTGCTTCCAGACCATTGATTTTTTTCTTCAAACTCTTATTTTCAACCTGCAATTTATGAACTTTTAGCACAAACTCTTGTTTCTCAAAATCAGAATTTGCAAGTTTAGAAACAGTTTCAGAAATCTTATTTTCAAAACAAACTTTTTGTTTTTCAAAATCAATAACAGACTTTTTCAAAGAGTCAATCAAGCTTTTGTTCCCGACAAGCTTCTTGTTGATATCAAAAATTGTCTGACGCTTCTTATCAACCCTGCTTTTCTCCTTTTTCAGTTTATTTGAAGGTCTTGAAGCTCAATCATCATGGCTTCGATTTTCTGTAAGAAATCAGATTCAGAAAAATTTTGTACCTCATCGGAAATTTCTTCGTCAGATTCATCATACTTCACTTCCTTCCCCATTAGGCACATGTGAGCGGTTTCTTCCTTTTCGTCATCATCTGAGTGGTCTAGCCAAAACTCATCTTCTGCCATCAAAGCCTTTCCTGCTTCCTTCTGTTTTGCCAGAAGCATCTTGTGCTTGTAATAGTCTGAATTTCTCATGGTAAGCTTCCGACAGTCTTTGGCATAGTGACCCACTTTACCACAGTTATAGCATTTCATCAGCTCATCAGACCTCTTCTCACTACCATAATCATTCACAAATTTCTTTTTCTCTTCTGACTTCTTCCCTACATACCTCTTCTCATCGAATCTCCTTCCTTCAATCTTTTCCTTGTGATCATAGTTTCTAGACCCTGACGAGTACCTTTGACTGTTTGATCTCGGCTTTTTGTAGAATTTCTTTTGAAATGCACGGGTCAACAATAACATTTCTTGTTTCAAGTTTTCCCCATCATCATAGTCAGAATCAGTAGCATCAGAATCATCAGAACTTGGAACAATAACTTTCTTCTTCTTTTTCTTATCCTTCTTCACCTTTTCTTTCTTAGCTACCACCAAGGCAATGGGATCTGCAACTTTCTCAGACTTTTTCTTCTCTTCTCTTTTCTCTTCTACCTCCTCCTCATTCCGCCTTAGTGTTTCGTACATTTCATGAAGAGGGATGTCACTGAGATCTTTCATTTGTTTCATCCTTCTTGTATGTTTCTTCCACTCGGGCTGAAGGATGCTGAGGAATTTGACATTGTTTTCTATTTGCTTCTTCTTCACCTTGTTCTTTGCAAGCTCATTCAGCAACATAACAAATCTTTCATAAGTATCTTCTAAGCTCTCATTCTCTTTTGCCTTGAACTCCTCATAACTGTTAATGCAGTTGGCAACCTTCATCTGATTCCCAATCTTGGATCCCATCATCATCTTTTGTAGCTGACCCCACATCTTCTTTGCATTTCCTTGTAGCTATCTATTTTGATGTAGATCTCGTTAGGTATGCTTTGCAAGAGTAGAGATCTAGCTTGCTTGTCAGCTTTATATCTGTTTTTCTATTCTTTTGTGTACTGAGAAAGATCTTTCGGTACTGTCTTTGTTTTCTGCTCTCTGTCCATGTTCCCGTCTTCACTATCTGAGGATTCATCATCAGGGATTTCCATGGTTATAGGAACCATTGGACCTTCTTTGATGGATAGCAGAATGTTTTCACCGTTGGCATGTCTATCAATGAAATCTAAGAACCGGTCTTTTCATTGTTCATATTCACCTTTGAAGTGTACCGGTGGTTTGACATCCGTGCCAATAGCAAGTGCGTCTTTGGAAGTCTTCTTTAGCTTTAAACTGTCTAAATGATCGTCAAAAATTCATAAATGAACTTGATCTATAAAAGTCAAACTTGGTCAAATTTGGAAAAGAACTCAGAAAATATTCTAAGTATGAAAACTTCACACAAGTCACAAAGAATTTGCACACACACAAAAACACATTGAGAATTCGCACAATCTTAGAAATTCGCACACAATAGAATTCGCACATCAAAGTATTCGCACGAAACATTTCGCACAACAGAGATACGAATTGCATACTTAGAAAATATTTGAACCTCAAGGAATTCGTATTTATGCGAAATCAACACTTAGAAAAAAAATTCAACTTTTAATGCGAAATCTGAGCAATTCGTATGTAACTCTGTTGATCCAAACTCTCTCAGTGATTTGATAACGACCCTTTTCTATACTTAGTGAAAATTACGTTTTAATATGTATTAGTGTTTCACCATCAGCGATCAGACTGAGTCTGTTCAGTTATCGCTGATAGTCTTTCTTATAAACATTTAATATGTATTAGTGTTTCACTATCAGTGATCATACTGAGTCTGTTCAGTTATCGCTGATAGTTCTGATGTAAACAGTAACGTAATCCCTGAAGACAAGTCTCGCATCAACATATGTTCATAGCTGAATCGAAGACAAAGCTGCTGAACAAAGACAAGTCTACTAGTGACCTGATGCGGATATCAATGAAGCAAAGACGAATCTACTTATACGCGAAGGAACATGAAGAAAAGCTTCAGCGATAGCTGAACCTCTTAATATCTTTGAAGGAAGAGATATTCAGCGATCAAACGATCACGAAGCTTATGCCTCAAGTTTCCTTTTGTCTTACCTTGCACAACTAGTACGATGTATCAGAACGGACATATCTCTGCCACAAATCGTACAACAACTCTGTCAGCTACACTGTTCATGATACGACCGAAATCATGTCTCCCAAAAGTCAGACTACCAAAGCCAATCACTGAATGACACGTGTAAAGTACCCTGCCATGCATTTAATGCATAGGGTATAAATAGAAAGATCACCTCTCCATCTGAGAGTGTGCTCTATTCTTGAACCAAGATAGAAACCTTTGTTTTCTATACTTCTAAAACCCCCCTTTCTCTATATTCTTGTGCAACCATCTTTGTGTTTCTTAAGTTTTTTTAGATTGAGTATGTCTTAATCTTATTCCTCAACAAACTTGTAAATTGTGTTTGATTATTCAATAAACAATTTATTAAACTTTAAATACTGTGTTTGTATTCAACCCCCCCCCCCCCCTTCTACAAACTTGTTAAGCACCTCCGGGAGCAACAAGTGGTATCAGAGCAGACTGTTTAATCTGATAAACAAGATCTTGCTTTATTCTCTTCTTTGCTATTCTCAAATGGCACTTAACACAAACACTAACTACTATGATAATGGTTCACTTTCTAAACCTCCTCGATTTAGCAAATATAACTTTTCTCTATGGAAAAATCGAATGATGCTATTTCTTGAAGGTGCAGATCCTACTATACCTGAGTATATAGAAAATGGACCCTATGAACCTGTCAGAATTATAGCTGCAGTTCCAGCTACTGCCACCACTACTGCTGTCCCTGAACGCTATGTAGTTAAGGAGATAAGACAGTGGAGTGATGAAGACAAAAAGAAGGTTGTTATAGATGCAAGGGCAAAAACCATTATCTCAATGGCTCTGCCTGATGAAGTTTTCCATTCCATCATGCATCTTAAAACTTCTAAAGAAATGTGGGAAACCATTTGTGTTCAATACGAAGGCACCACTGAAATCCAAGAGACTCGAAAGATTAATTTGGTAAGACAGTATGAAAGTTTCATCGCTGGTAAGAATGAATCTCTCTCTGATGTTCATCAGCGATTTAACTGCTTAATCATAGATCTAAGAACTGTTGGTAGGACCTATTCTAATTATGAGGTCTTGACCAAATTCCTAGAATGTCTTCCTGAAAGCTGGGACAATTATTCAATATGTCTTAAGCTGACAAAAGACTTAAATTCTCTTTCACTCAGCACCTTATATGGAATATTGCTTAACTATGAGCAATCAAACCTTCTGAAGAAGAATCTTATAAAAGATTCTAAAGACTCCAAAAGCACTCCTGTTGCTTTAGTCTCTTCAGAAATAATTCCATCTCAGCGATCTACTCTCACTATCACTGAGTTAGATTCTGAATCTGAGGATCTATCAGACCCTGATCTTTCAGAGTTTGATGACTCCTTAGCACTCTTGACAAACTCTTTTAAGAGATTTGCAAGAAAGAGAAATTTCAAAAGAAATAAGCCTCTCTCTCTTACTGACAAGCCAAAATCAACCCCTGTTGATAAGGCTTCTGCTACTTGCTATAACTGTGAAAAGATTGGACACTTTGCAAGTGAGTGCAGGTCAAAGAAAGTCTTCAAACCTTCTACCTCAAGAAGATCCAGCGATGACAAGTACCTAAAGTTGAAAGAGAAATATCAAAAGCTGAAAAGCTACAAGCGAAAAGGTAAAGGTCTCATTGCTGAAGAACATGACTGGGCTGAATCAGAAGAATCAAGTTCTAATGAAGAAGAAGTCGCTAATCTCTGCCTTATGGCTGAGATTAAAGAAGAAGTGGAAGAACCAACTGAAACTTCTATGAGCTATATATCATCTCAGGTATCTATCTCTACTAATCCCTCTCTACCTGAAGCTGAGAGAAGTCGCGCTGTTGATGTGCTGACTATTGATCTTTATAATGCTCTAAACGGCAAAACTCTAGCTGAGAACAAAAATGATGACTTAGCTGAACAGTTAGAGAAATGTCATGAAAAGATCAAAGAACTGAATCTTTTAGAAGAAAAGTTGAAAAATCAAGTCATTATAAATGAAATCATCAGCATTGAACGCGAACAACCCATCGCTGCTCTAAAAGCAGAAAAGGCTCATGTTGAAAAATGGTGCAAATCATCAACAAAGATCTCTGAGATAATAAATGCTCAAACTCCTGAAAGTGATAGAATTGGTCTTGGTTTTTGGACACCACAGGATGAGTCTAAAGAAGAAAATTCCATGCTTAAGTTCGGAACGTTTGTCACTTCTATCTCTGACACTTCTTATAATCAGTTTTATCCTTCTTCTTCTAATTCTATACCTGAGGAAAAATTCAAAGGATCTAAGTCTGCGGATAAAGGAAAATCCATTCTTCGTTCTCAGAAGGCTACCAAGAAAGCAAAGCTGAAAGTTCCCTCTAAACCTTCAGCAAATCAATCTTCTAACTCTGTGATAGAAATCTTTGATCTTTGTCCTCCAAAGCTAAAGATTGACCTTAAGCCTAAGAGATCTGAAGAAATAAAAATGCCTCCCAGATCTCATGAGAAAAGCATTCTTGGACCTGGCCCCTCTCATCTTAAATTCTCAAAACCTTCTACTTCTGGTCCTAAAACCACTTTCAAATATAGAAAATGCTATCACTGTGGTTTTACTGACCATATTGCACGCAAATGTCCAACTGCCACCAAAGCTGATAAAACAGCTAAAGTGAAGATAAATGCCTCTAAGACTGAGAAGGTCACCAGAGCTAAAAAATCAACCAAGGTGAAGAATACCACTAAGGTTAAGAAATTAACCAAAGTGAAGATTACCACTGAAGTTGAATCTTGATCTGCTGTGAAGATTGCTGAAACTTCCATCTCCACTAACCCAAAAGGACCCATTGAAAAGTGGGTACCAAACAACGCTTAATCTTCCTTATGTGTGCAGGGATCAAAGGGCATCTGGTATCTCGATAGTGGATGTTCTCGTCATATGACTGGACAAAAAGACCTGCTCACTGAATACAAGGAAGAGAAAGGTCCCTCTGTGACCTTTGGTGGAAATGGAAAAGGCTATACCCGAGGGTTTGGTGTTCTCAACAATGTGACAACTACCTTCAAAAGAGTCGCTTATGTAGATGGACTGAATCATAATCTTCTAAGCATCAGTCAGCTATGTGACAAAGACTACGAAGTTCGCTTTTCTAAGAAAGCATGTTCAGTGGTGAATGAGAAAGGAAAACGTGCTCTCAGTGATTATCGCAGAGAAAATGTCTATGTAATAGATATGGACTCTAGTACCACTGAAAACTTATGTTTTCTTTCTAAAGCCTCTTCTGATGTCAACTAGCTATGGCACAA
This sequence comes from Arctium minus, assembly GCA_954870635.1. NCBI lineage: Eukaryota > Viridiplantae > Streptophyta > Magnoliopsida > Asterales > Asteraceae > Arctium > Arctium minus. Next base: position 93,847,732 of record OX941081.1, on the reverse strand, counting down.
AAGGCTTTCTCATCTAAATTTGAAAACCCTGAATTCTCTCTCTTCTAAGGAACTGGTTTCTGGTCTTCCTCAGCACTCATATGCTAAAGAATCTCTCTGTTCGGCATGTGAAAAAGGAAAACAGACAAAAGCTAGTTTCAAGTCTAAACAAGTTTCCTCAGTGACAAGTCCTCTTCAGCTCTTACATATGGATTTGTTTGGTCCGGTCAACATCCAATCAATAGCTAGAAAGAAATACACGCTTGTCATTGTAGATGAATAATCTCGCTACACCTGGGTTATCTTTCTTCGCTGCAAGAGTGATACTCCAGAAGAACTAATATCTTTTGTTAAAAAGATGGAAGTGCTGAATAATCTTACTGTTCGCTCTATAAGAAGTGATCATGGAACTGAATTCAAAAACAGTTCTCTGAACAATTTCTTTGAGAACAAGGGAATTTCTCATTATTTCTCCTCAGTAAGAACACCTCAGCAAAACGTAGTTGCTGAAAGAAGAAACCAAACGATCATTGAAGCTGCTAGATCAATGCTCAGCGATTCTCACCTCCCTACTCAATTTTGGGTTGAAGCTGTTAACACTGCTTGTTTTACTCAAAATAGATCGCTGACCGTAAAGAGATTTGGAAAGACAACTTATGAACTTTTTCATGGAAGAAAACCATCTATCAGTTTTCTTCATATCTTTGGTTGTCAGTGCTTTATCTTAAACAACAAAGATCAGCTTAGAAAGTTCGACCCAAAAGCAAATGATGGAATATTTCTTGGAAAACTTGTTAATGTCACTACCTATAGAGGAATGATAGGCTCCGTGCTGTATCTTACAGCGAGCCGACCTGACATTATATACTCTACTTGTTTATGTGCACGCTATCAATCTGAACCCAAGGAATCCCATCTGATCGCTATTAAGCGAATTTTCAGATATCTCAAAAGGACTCCTAACCTCGGTCTTTGGTACGCCAAAGACTCAGGTTTCGATCTAACTGGATATTCTGATAGTGATTTTGCAGGCTGTAAACTCGATTGAAAGAGCACCACTGGTGGATGTCAACTCTTAGGAGGAAAGCTGGTAAGCTGGACAAGCAAAAAGAAAAATTCAGTGTCCACTTCCACAGCTGAAGCTGAATACGTAGCCGCTGAAAGCTGTTGAGCTCAGGTTTTATGGATGAGAAATCAACTATTGGACTATGACCTTCAGCTATCAAAGATTCCAATCTATTGCGACATCACTAGTGCTATCGCTATAGCAAACAATCCAGTACTACATTCAAAGACAAAACACATAGAGATCAGATATCATTTTATCAGAGATCATGTGATGAATGGTGATATTGAACTCCATTTTATTCCCACTGACTATAAGCTTGCTGATTTATTCACCAAACCTCTTGGTGAGACAAGGTTCAACTTTCTCATCAGTGAGCTTGGAATGCTTAATCTCGAAGATTAAATCTTCAGCGTTCATGCATTAAGTCAGTGATCATAAGTTCCCCTTTATCACTCAATCTCTGATTAAAACTCTGACTCTCAGGTATGTTCTCTTACTCCAAATCACTGAATCTTCAGTCAGTAAGACGTTTTAAATAAAACTTTGATCACTCAAGTTTTCTTCAAATGATTAAAAGCTTTTTGATAAACAAAATCTATCACTGACATTTCTCTTCAGTGATCCCTCTGAAATAAAAATCAATCTCTGAATTTTCATCAGGGATTCTTTTTAAAGGAAAACCTATCTCTGACTTTTCTTCAGAGATAATTTCAAAAACGGACAAATGAAACGTTTTTCTCTCTCCTATGACGTCATTTGAACCGACAATCCACGATGCCTTTTTTCTGACACGTTCGTCCATTGCCCTTCTATCCAATCAACTTCATGGGACGTGTCCATGTCATGATGAACATTTTTATTCTCGCCTCTTTCTCTCTCCTACTCTCTACGTATAAAAGAAATGTTTCTTTTCATTCTTATCTTTTACGCTTTCTAAAAATCCTTTCTGAGCAAGAAACTCTCTCAAAAAATTTCAAGCATCTGCATCTTCCTCATTCAAGATTACCAGGTTACTTTGATCTTCTTTCTATTTAAATCTTGTTAACAAAACACCATTTCTCTTCATTATGGGTTTTCTATAAGATTTTTATCCTATAAAATCATTTTTTTTATTTTATTCTTCTAAAAACCTTTGGTTTTCTTACTGTTCTTCATCTTTTCATTAAGAACAATGTATGAATCTTCAAATAATTTTGTTTTTATACGTTTCTTTCCTCAAATAGAAACTGGTAAAAACTTATTTATTTTTAGCCTCTAATCCTTCCCTTCTATTCTCTATTTTTCTTTCCTTATTCAGCAATGGCACAGTCAGCACTTGTTCCCTCCAAGAACGTCAAGTTCGCCATCACTGAATCTGAAGTCCCCAAGAACAACCATCTTGGACACCTCGACTTCGATGGAATCAAATACCCACACCTGGTGGATGCTGCCAAATTCCTGAAGCAATCCTGCATTGCTTATGCTCTCACTGTTGATCCAAAACTCTCCTTCAACAGTTTTGGTTCACAGCTGAAGAATCGACCATCACCAACAAGAAAGGTGATCAGGTCCCTGCAATTTCCTTCTGCACTAACCTCGGCAAAGGAATGATGACCTCTTTCAGCCTAAGGAAGGCTCTCAGGTTTCCTGACAAACCCTAAGAGTTGCTTTGAAGCTCTACCTACTGACACTGAACTCATCCGGTTTCTGGATGATATGGAGTACTGCTGGGACAACAAGCCCCGCTCCACAATTCCCAACAAGAAGCTGTTATCCCAGTTTAATCTAGTTGGTAAATAATCAATCAAGTAATCAAGCAACACAATAATAATCAAGAGATATATAAATCAGAGTAACATACCAATCCCTTGAATAAACAATGAAACCCTTGAGTGTTCTTGATACCCTTTGAATATAGAGAATAATAGATTTTCAGATTAGAATAATTATCAAAGGTTCTGACCTAAACCTAAACTAAACATAACTTTAAATACCCAGGCCATATGGGGTTCCTAATTCTTAATGGGCTTGGGCCTAATAGCTAATAACTATCAATCTATTACATAATAAACCCTCTAAATAACTTTGACACAATTGCAGCTTAAACCCTGAACTTTAACTTTAATCATGAATACAATTATTTGATCCAACAATCTCCCCCTTTGGATTCAAGATTAAAAAAAAATTTGCAATTGTCTTCGGGTCTTCACTTGTATTCTCTTTTCTTCAGATATGCCGTTGATCGCTTCAAAACTTGATATCTTTAAAAACTTTAAAATCTTTAAAATCTTATAAATCTTCAGATCTTCAGATTGTATTCTCCCTTTTTGTATCTTCTCCCCCTTTTTGATGAGTGGTGAGAATCATCATCATCAAAACTTGGCAAAACAATCTCCCCTTTTCAAGACAATCTCCCCCATTGTGTATGATCACGTAAGCACAATCTTCATGTAACGAGCCCTGTATGGAAATAAGAGCAGTCTTCCCAGATGGAAAGAGTGATTATTTTAATCTTTTCAGATAAAAATAGTCAATTGTAACCGTTTAAATCTTTGCAAATTCAAACAGTTTAAGAGTTGTAACCCTAAATCAACAAATAACTCAGTTAGAATGCCTGTCAGTAACACAAAGTTACTGAGTAACACAAAGTTACTATATAAGGAGCTGGTTTTGATGTTAACTCCCCAGGTCTTCCATTCAATCATCGAATAACACATGGTTATCTATGAACGTTCTGACAGAAAACAAATTTCTGTGTGCTCGTGCATGTGTATGAAAGAATTAAGCACAGATGTTTGCTTTTCATTTTAGGCTCAAAGTATGTAAACTTGTTGAGACATCAACAAATTATACAAAGACTCAATGTGCATGAGAAAGGGTTCGAAGGTGGGGCAACTTTCCTTCTTTTTCAATATTAGTATCTTCCAAATGAAGAACCAATAGCATATGTCCTGCGTCCCCAGAAAATGTGAAACATTCTCTTTTTGAGAAAAGAATGAGTAGTTGGTGGGGTTGTATGCAAGAGATGGCATGGGCTAGTTGCCTTTTTCAATGATGGTCACCAAAGAATGTGAACCAATCAGATAATGTGGCTGCCCTGCTCAGAAAGAAGTTTGGTGCAAAGTTTAATATTCATTTACTCTGTTCTCTCACCCTCTTTCTTTTAATGCTCACGTCTAACCAATCTCTCTTTTTCATTTTACCTCTTTACACACCATCACTCAATTCTTTTGACCCTTCTCCCCTCAATCACTCAGGGAATACTTCCGGGGTAGGAAACACTGGTTATCGTGAATCCATGGAAGTTCTGTTAAGCTCACACACTGAATCCCATGTATTTTCCTAAGAGAACATGTTGTTCAACAGGAGTTTTGTACATGTAAGCACAAATACCACTTGTTACATAAAGAATAAAAATTTTGGAGAAGTTAAAACAGTTGTGTTTGACGATGCAATTCTCCCTCTCAACCTAAAAGAGTTTGACAATTAAGCTCATATCATTTTATCATGAAGAATAATATTTTGGAGAATCAAAAACGAATGTTGTTTATATGAACAATATATAAACATATTTTCAATGAAAGCACATGAAATGACGTTTGATTCAATCAACAATGAAGACAAAGAACGTGAGTACTACCATAGAAAGATTTAACTTTTGATACATGGTAATAACAAAGTCAAATAGAATGTTCTGAACCGTTATGTGTATGAATACTTGACAAAGTATATTGACAAGATAAAATGCAAGTATTTATCTTTAAGAACACACGGTCAGATAAGCATTTAAGTATCCAAAAATCTGTTAATATCACAGATATTCTCCCCCTTAACTGAAAGATTTTTTTTTTAATAATAAAGCAGAAAAATAAAGTAAAGCACTGATGTGCGGGTCCTAATCTGATGTGATTAGAAACCATTGTCACTTGACCAAACCTACATAAATAAAAGAAATAAGGGTAATCATTTATGAAAATGATTCCTCTCTCGTTAGCAACAGTTGGAAAATAACACACAAGATAAAAACATAGAATACTCCCCCTAGAATCATGAGTAAGGTTTAAGACATGTTCAACATACCAAGTTTGCTGATGAGAAATTGAAAACACTTTTCATCCAATGGCTTGGTGAAAAGGTCAGCTAACTGGAAGTCAGTTTGAACAAAGTGCATTTCAATATTACCTTTTTCTACATGATCCTTGATGAAATGATAGCGTACATCGATATGCTTGGTCTTCGAATGTTGTACCGGGTTAGCAGTTATAGATATGGCACTCTTGGAATCACAATAAATAGGAACACGCTTGTAGTTGTATCCAAAGTCCCTTAATTGTGTCGTCATCCAGAGGACTTGAGAACAGCAGCTAGCAGCAGCTACATACTCAGCCTCGGCAGTGGATGTTGAAACACAATTTTGTTTCTTTGAAGTCCAACTTACAAGTTTGTCACCTATAAATTGACATGACCCAGAGGTGCTTTTCCGGTCTAGCTTACATCCTGCATGATCAGCATCTGTAAAGGCAGTTAGTTCAAAACGAGAATCCTTTGGATACCAAAGGCCTAGATTGGGAGAGCCTTTGAGATATCTAAGGATTCGCTTAACAACAGTTAAGTGCGACTCTTTAGGATTAGACTGATATCTCGCACAAAATCATGTGGCAAACATTATATCCGGGCGACTAGCAGTCAGATAAAGTAAAGAACCAATCATGCTACGATACACCTTTTGATCAACAGGTTTCCCGGAGGGATCCACGTCTAAGAGTGTACCAGTAGCCATTGGTTTTTTCATGACTGAACTATCTGACATATTGAACTTTTTCAAAATATCGTTTATATATTTAGCTTGATTAATAAATATGCCTTCGGGTAATTGCTTTACTTGTAAACCAAGAATAAAATTCAATTCACCCATCATCGACATTTCAAACTTTGTTTCCATTATCTTTGAAAAGTTCTTGCAAAATTTCGGATTTGTCGACCCAAATATTATGTCGTCAACATAAATCTGAATAAGAATCAAGTCCTCACCTTGCCTTTTGAGAAATAAGGTTGTATCAACAATACCTTTCTTGAAACCAGAAGCAAGTAGAAATTTAGTGAGAGTTTCATACCAGGCTCACGGTGCTTGTTTAAGACCATACAGTGCTTTGTCTATGACGTAGACATGATCAGGGTGATGAGGATCAACGAAACCTTCAGGTTGAGCCACGTAAACCTCCTCATGCAAAACGCCGTTTAGAAAAGCCGACTTTACGTCCATTTGATAGACAACAAAGTTTTTGTGCGCTGCATATGCTAGAAAGATTCTGATGGCTTCGATCCTTGCAACCGGGGCGAATGTTTCATCATAGTCAATGCCCTCTTGTTGACAATACCCTTTTGCGACCAATCGAGCTTTGTTTCTCACGACTACTCCAGCTTCGTCTTTCTTATTTCTGAACACCCACTTTGTTCCAATAACGGATTTTCCTTTAGGTAGTGGGATCAAGCGCCATACCTTGTTCCTTTCGAATTGGAGAAGCTCATCTTGCATAGCAGAAATCCAGAAGGGATCACGTAGAGCTTCAGACGCTTTCTTCGGTTCTAGGGAACTAAGGAAGCTTGAAAACATGCAGAAGTTGGCTGTTGCAGATCTTGTTGTGACACCAGATTGTACGTCACCTATCACGTTTTCTAGGGGATGATCCTTAGTCCAACGATGTGTGCTTGGTAAGGCTTCAACTGTTTGTTGCGTATTTGACGCATCGTTGTCATCTTGTACAGCAGGTTGCTCCATAGATGTACTCGGGACATCTTGTACTGGTGTTTCTGATACTGAAGCTTCTGGACTAACAGTTGAAGTGCTCGGGACTTCGTTTCCAGAAGAACTATCTATAGAGACAGATTCAGCATTAGTAGAGTCAGAAACTAACTTTGTACTCGTACCTGATGGAGATGAAGTGTCAGTGACTTCTTCGGAAGGTCCAGACATGTCTTCAGAAATAGTAGGGACCTCCGAGCTTTTACCACTTGTTATTGATGTGGATATGCCTTTTTCAAAATCTGCACATATATCATCAAAGGCATCAATAAACAATAAATCTAACTCAGATGAAGTAGAGTTAGAGTGTGTAGAAGTGGATCCTTTGGTAGCTGGTTCTATTCGGGATTGAATAGAAGCTTTGTCCTTAAGTACGAGTTCTGAACTGTTGTGTCCAGAAGTCCTTGTAGAATTCTCATCAAAGGAGACATTCATGCTCTCAACAACCGTCTTAGTTCGAATAATGTAAATTCGATAAGCTTTGGATGTCAGAGAGTATCCAACGAGATATCCTTCATCCGCTTTCTTATCAAATTTTGATAATCCTTGACGCTCTTTAAGAATGTAGCACCTACAACCAAAGACACGAAGAAATTTGATATTAGGTGTACGATTGTTGATTAACTCATATGCTGTTTTATTAAAGCGCTTGACCACAATGGTACGATTCTGAGTAAAACATGTTGTAGCGACTGCCTCAGCCCAAAGGTACATGGGTAGATCTGAGTAAGCAAGCATAGTCCGAGCTGCTTCAACCAGAGTGCGGTTCTTCCGTTCAACAATGCCGTTTTGTTGCGGAGTGTAGGCGGCGGAGAAGTTATGTGAAATACCCACGGAAGTAAGATAACTCTTCAGGGTGTCATTCTTGAACTCCGTGCCATTATCACTGTGAATGGTTCTGACTGGCAGTTGAAGACGTACTTGAATGCGCTTGATGAAAGCGATAATCAACTCTGGCGCATCTGACTTGTTGCGAAGAAACTCGAGCCATGTATACCTTGAGTAATCGTCTATCATTACCAACACATATTTATTTCCGTTGATAGATGCTATGCGCATTGGGCCACAAAGGTCTATATGAAGAAGTTCCAGTGCAGATGAGGTCGATGATTCAGCTTTGGACTTGAAGGAGCTTCGCTTCATTTTGCCCAACTCACATGTGGGACATAGTGAGTCTTTTTCGAACCTCATTTCTGGTAGACCTTTGACCAGACCTTGTCTCTGTAGCTTTGCTATATATCTGAAATTTTGATGAGACAAGGGTCGATGCCACGTCCACGAATGTGCTTTGGAAGCTTTGGCTAATAGGCATACTGGACGTGTGGCAGACAATGTAGGAAAATCTACATAGTATAGATTTCCATGGCGCTCAGCCTTGAAGACTTCGTAACCATCTGGATCCTCTAGATAGCAATGAGTTGTTGTGAAGCGGACTTGATATTTCATGTCACAGAAGTGACTGGTACTGAACAGGTTGTGATCAAGTCCTTCAACATATAACACTTTTTGAATCTTCACAGCATCGTTATCGAGCATTCCATATCCTCTGACGTGGCCTTCGGCTTCAGAATTGGCAAATCTAACTGCTTCGGCAGGCTCCTCCACATAGTTATGCAAGAGGTGCTTGAATCCTGTCATGTGGCGTGAACATCCGAAATCTATTACCCACAATCGACAGGCCTGCAAAAGAGACAATTAGTTTTGCTTAGGCACCCATATCAGGATGGGTCCTTCGCGGTTAGCATCAAGCAACTCAGGAATATCATCTGGTTTGACTTTTACTCTCCATTCATAATGCGGTTTTGGAACCCATTTCCAAACCATCTTAACATTTAATTCCTGAAGATGCTTTTTAGAAGTAGGATTGGCAACCTTAGCACGATACACTTTGGGTTGTGTGAAAGAATCAGAATTAGAATTAGACTTAAAGTTCAGTTTAGCTTTTCTCTTATTCTGTTTGGACTTTGGAGGGGAGTAGTATGTGAATGAGTTATCCCAACAGTGTTTGCAATATAGATTCCTTCGAGCAAAATTTATAAACTTAGATTTATCAGAACAAATCGTACATCCATGTTTATCAAAAGAATTACTTTTTAAAATAACACTGTCAGAAGTACAACTATTCGGAATGAAAGGTTCACTAGATAGCCTATCATTCTTATTCACACTATTGTCTTTATTCTTCTTACTTCTCTCAACTCCATTTCCTTTTATATCTGAAACAGAAACAGGAACCTTGTTAGTCTCTAACTTAGAAGGTGGTTCTTTTCTTGTGCTGTTTGAAGTCTCACCCTTTTCAAAAATACTCGGCGGATATTCAGGACAATCAGAGTATACAACTGAAGGTTTTTTAGGAGCATCAAATTCTGGATTGGTTCTTACCTTCCAGCTTGGATCATTGAACATCTGTTTATCATTTGAAGCATTTTTAAACAAAGTAATTTTCAAATCATTGATCTCAGTGCAAAGCTCTTGATTTACTTTTAAAGACTTTTCAAGTTTATGTTTGAGATCAAAGTTTTCATCTTCAACCTCATCAAGAGACTGTTGCAACAAATCAATTTGCTTCATCAATTCAGATGTATGATCATTCACAGAATTTGACCCCTTTAAATCAGAAACCGGATCAGAGTCTGAAGCATTCATCATTTCAGAGAATATCTCTTCAGCCATGGACTCAATAAACTCCGTTTTATCATTTTTAGAACAAGATTCATTCGTGATAGCATTTTCTTCTTCAACCTCTTCAACAAGTAAAGGTTTAAAAGCAATGGGACTTGAGACTGATGGCATAATAGATGGATCAATATCCGATTCATACTCATCATATTTGCATGCAGTCTCAGGTAGAATTGTGTTGGTGCTAACTGATTCGTTGGAAGGTGTGGTAAATAGTGATTCAAACTCAGTAAATTCGATCTTTCGAGTAGCATAGCTTTTGTTTAAATCACCATATTGAAAACCAACTGATTTAAAAGGATTTTGAGAATCAGTGTCACCAGACTTATTCTTTCCCATTTCTTCTTGACCTTTGATCTCAGATAAAGGTGTAGGAGTACTTGCTTCAACAAAAGTTGCACGAATGTCAGGAATGGGTCTGATTGCGGAGCCGAATTTATCAAAATTATATAGATGCTCCGATGCCTTTTTCAAAATCTCATTAGTTGGCACACCCAAACCTGGTTTTAGTTTATAAAACCTTTCATCTTGGAGTTTATTGGTCAACAGATTTAATGTTTGCTCAGTCTGACCTCGTTTCATATTAATGTCCTCCAGTTGCTTAATTTTGGTGTAAGCTTCATTTCTTTCTTTATAACAAACTTCAAATTTTATTTGAAACTCACCCTTTTCAGCATTAAGATTCACAAGATCTGTTTCTAAACCAGATATTTTTTCTTTTAAAGACGCTTTTTCAGCTTTTAAATCGTCTTTTTCCTTTTCTTTTTCTTCCACAACAACTTTCAGCAAAGCGTTTTCATCACGAAAACTCAATATTGATTGTTGTACAGAGCTAAGTTTGCCTTTCAATAAAGCAAATTCATCTTTCATGCTATGTATTTGGGCCATAAGAGATTCAATAAGCTCAGAATTATCACTTACCTCAGAGTTTGCGTCTTCAGAATACGCTTCAGAATCTTCATCGTCGCCGTCCAACTTTGCCATGTAGGAAACTTGGGTGAAGTGTGCTTTCTCCTCATCATCAGAACTTTGGAACATCCAATTCTCTTCTTCAGCCATTACCACCTTTCCTTCTTCAGCTTTCTTGGCAATAAGTGACTTTCGCGCATAATAGTCTGAGTTCTTGATCTTCTTGAATCTACAGTCTCTTAAGAAATGCCCAAATTTGCCGCAATTGTAGCATCTTCCTGGTTCATCAGCTCTGTCTTCTTTCTTTTCTTCTCTCTTATCTTCTTTTCTGTCTTCTTTTCTCTCTTCTCGTCTTTCCTCTCGCCGTCCTTGCCTTGGCTTATATCTTAATTCAGCCTTCTCTTTCTTGTGACCTTCGTACTTAGGCTTTGAATAAAACTTCTTCTTGCCAAAGGTCTTCTTGAATCGTCGAGTAATAAAAGCCAAGTCCTCAGAGAACTTCTGAATATCTGGATCAGAATCAATCTCCAATTCTTCATCACTTGAAGCAGAGTTAGAGTCGGTAACTTCAGTAACTAGAGCTTTTGTCACCTTTTTCTTTGACCTTGCGGAAGATACAGAACTTTTACCGGCTATGAGATCCACATAATCCTTCAGTTTATTGGACTCAAGATTGATGGTTCTCACCTCATCCTCATGCTGAGAAAGAGTAGAGAAAATATCAGTGACGTTTTCCTGAGCCATGTTCTTTGACATCTGAAGGTTGATGGCAAAGTTCTTCCATTCTGGATTTAAGTTCTTGATGAACTTATAATTAATCTCTGAAGCAGACTTAGAGATGTTGTTCCTCCGCAGGTCATTGATAATGATGTTGTATCTGTTGTAGGTCTCTAGCAGCGTCTCTCCTTCTTTTGCATGAAACCCCTCGTATGCATTTATGCATATATTCTGCTTAGCTTGGATAGAGGCTTCACTTCCTTCAAACTGTCCGGATAGTTCATCCCAGATTTTCTTTTGCAGAGTTCCGACTGTCTACACGGTTGTAGATGTCGTTCGGGATTGCCATGGTCAGATAGATAAGAGCCTCTTCATCTGTCTTGTACTGTTCCTTCTGCTTTTCAGTAAAGTACTGATAAGGTTTAGGAACATATCTGTCTGGGATTTCTGGAGAAATGTCAGTTGCTGCTTGGCCATCAACTTTGATCATCGGATTGACCGGACCATTGATGATTGATTCCATGTAGTCTCTGTTTTTATGGTTCAGAAACTGGACCATTCTCTTCTTCCATTGCTGATATTCATCAGCCATAAGGACAGGCGGTTTGGACTGAGAGCCCATCGAGAGAAGCTGCTTCTACATCTTAGCTGTACGATTAGTAATTTAAACTTATCTGTACCAAGACAACCAACTAGATGAGATCGTTAGAATCAAGAGTAAAGACTACACTCAAAAAATTTCAGAAAAATAAATTTCCAAAAATAATCAAATGCAGTCCTTGCACACAGTATAAAGCACTAATATCTATGAATAAAATACTGAAAAATTAAGAAGATTTTGATCAAGAGCAAAACTTTGTCCCCCTTCGCAGACTTAGAACGGGGGTCCTATTACAGTTTGCAAAAATCGACCGGGGATGTACTTCGACCGGTATTGAGTCGACCGGGGTCTTGCTTGGACCGGTACCTTGTTTGACCGGTAAGATGTAACAACCGGTCTTATGCTCGACCGGTAAACGACTAAGACCGGTATAGAGAGTTCGACAGGAAAGTTGCTTGTACCGGTACTTTACTCGACAGGGAATATAGTTGACCGGTATAGATTCGACCAGTATTAATTCGACCGGACAAGGTATCGATCGATGTTGATGTGAGTGTGCCGGTCGACCGGTATAAACCGATATGAATCGATTAACCGGTATTGGTCTTGACCGACAAGCCTTTGACCGATATAGTATGTGTGTATCGGTCGACCGGACAAACGTGAGTACCGGTGAATATTATGACCGATATGTTCTTAATGCTTTCGACCGATATGTTCTTAAGTCGACCCAGAACGATGAAGATTTCCCCAGAAAACACAATAAACACATAAATTGAATCCAAATATCAACCTTTTGCACCAAGTAACATATATCGAACACAACGCAATCAAACATGAAGATTAAAATCAGCTTTTAAGAATTCAATTTGAAGAACACAGTGCGACTTGTATACAAACCCAGTAAACATAAATCAACCAAAAAACCAATCGATTTGAGATTTTAATTGCAATTAACTAATTAGATAACTTTCAGCAGCATAAAACTCATCAAATCATATCAATTTCCAGCCTAAAAACAAGTTAATTCATGAGGTTGATTTTCACAGATTTAAATATATCGAAGAACACAATGATAAACCGATAAACACAGATTTAACTCAATTAACTTGATTCTTCTAGCTCTGATACCACTTGTTATCCCAGTTTAATCTAGTTGGTAAATAATCAATCAAGTAATCAAGCAACACAATAATAATCAAGAGATATATAAATCAGAGTAACATACCAATCCCTTGAATAAACAATGAAACCCTTGAGTGTTCTTGATACCCTTTGAATACAGATAATAATAGATTTTCACATTAGAATAATTATCAAAGGTTCTGACCTAAACCTAAACTAAACATAACTTTAAATACCCAGGCCATATGGGATTCCTAATGCTTAATGGGCTTGGGCCCAATAGATAATAACTATCAATCTATTACATAATAAACCCTCTAAATAACTTTGACACAATTGCAGTTTAAACCCTGAACTTTAACTTTAATCATGAATACAATTATTTGATCCAACAGAAGCTGACACTCATCAAAAAGGCGAACAAGCCTTCTCAGCTGAACTTCATCTTTTCTCACGTCATTCAATGCATGAGTGGGAAAAGTGGTTCTCTTGATCAGGCCAGCAAGGTACAGCTCCAGATGGCATACTCGGTCATAGCTGGCAAAAACTTCGACTTTGCCACCGCTATCTTTGACGACCTAAGGTCAAAGATAGAGAAGACGGAGAGGGATCCCAAGATCCCATATGTACGGTTTATCTGTTCATATCTGAAGTTCCTCTATGCCAACACTTACCCCACTACTGCTGATGGCTCCTTCGCCAAAGTGGGTCAGCGTTCACTGGAGGTCAAACCACTGGATAACGAGTTAAGTATCTCTACCCTTCGCTCTCGACTCTCTCTCCACTCTTCTTATTCTTCAGCGGCCACGCAGGAGGTTCCTTCTTCTGCTATCCCTGCCGCTACCCCATCCAAACGACCATCTGTTAGTTCCCTTGGTCCTTCGAAGAAGGCCAAAGTCACTAAGGAGACCATCGTCGCTAGTTCAAGGCCTGAGAAAGTTTCTCGACAAAATTCCTTGGATGATTTTGTGGTCATATCCTCCACATCCTCAGCACTACATCATCAACCGTTCCAGCGATCTCGGTCGCTGTCACAACAACAGTGACGCAACCTACAATCTCAGTTCAACAACAAACTGAGGTAACTACTCATCTCCCTACTTCTTCTATCCCCATCTCTAATACTTCTATTTCTTTGGTCTCTAACCCTCAATCTATTTCTACCCAGCCACCGTTTGGAACCCTAGGACCTGATAATCAAACGTTTGACGAATCTCTACAATTCTACAAATTGTTTGATAACTCAGGTAAACCTATAATCCTAAACACTACTCCCAACTCTCCATATAAGCTTGTTTCTCAGCAACTAACGTTTCTTTCAAGTCCTAATATGGCCACTGTTGACGCCAATGTCAACAGTTTAGGAATCAAAGTGGACTCTCTCACGACAGCCATCAATGGCACCACCAGCGCAGTCAATACCGCTGGTGAAGAGTTGAAGACATTGACAGCTACGTGCTCGTCCAAAGCTGAATCCTCTCAAATCTCCGCTCTTCAAGCCACGATTGACCAAGTGAAGGAGGATTCCAAGCGATAGTTTGATGTCTTGTCTGCAAAGGTTGATTCCTGTGAAGTTCTTCTTCAACAAATCCTGACCCACCTGAAGGCACCAGCTCCGACTCCTACTCCCTCATTCACAGAGAACGATCGTACCTCTTTGAACATTGCCGTTGAGTTTATTCATCAGGCTACGTCAGACATCCCTGTGTTTGAAGGACGTCTGTCAAGTATGGAGGCTGAAGTCCAGAAGTTGGCCAATGCTCGACCTCCATCTCCTTCCAAAGGTCTCTCCCTGCGTGATAATGACAAAGAGGGGGAGAAAGAAGCTGAAGAAAATAAGGAGATAGAGGTTGCTGCTGAAGACAAACAAAATGAAACTCCCTCTCATGTTGAGGGGGAGATAGTTACTGCTAAAGCCCCTCCTTCTCTCGAAGATCTAATCGAAGAAGATGAAGAAGAGGACGATGAAGATGAAGCTCTTGATCTTGAATATCAAGAGGAACAACACTCTCAATAAGATGATGATGATGACGATAAAGAAGACCAGTCTTTATGGTGTTCTTCAGCTGTCACTCCATCAGCGATAACTTCGAAAGAAGTTGTCACAGCAGGGGGGAGCCATGGAACATCCTCAAGAACCCCTTCCCAAAGCAAATCCAAGGATGTTGCTGCTGAGGGAAGCCTGAAGATTGTTTCACTATCTGAGGAGAATCCTTCTCAGGTATGCCTTTCTCTTGTTCCAATATCCTTCTATAAAATCCCCACCCCTGCTTCTTTCTAAGCCTTTATATTTCTCCTTCCCC
This sequence comes from Arctium minus, assembly GCA_954870635.1. NCBI lineage: Eukaryota > Viridiplantae > Streptophyta > Magnoliopsida > Asterales > Asteraceae > Arctium > Arctium minus. Next base: position 93,832,568 of record OX941081.1, on the reverse strand, counting down.
TAAAATAAACTAACTTTCTTTCATTTTATGACCAGACAGTTCTCTCCCCTACTTAAGGGTAAAGAACTCCAAATAATCCCAGCTGCTGTAGCTGATGATCAAAAAATCCCAATCTCTGTAAGAGAGATTGATGAAGAAGATGAGGAAGAAGAGTCCCTGCAACATCCAGGAAGTCCCTATAGACCATCTCACTGGTCAGAGGAAAAGATGAAGAGAAGAACAGAGATGATCTCTCATCTAGAGAATCAACGGCGAAAGATCTCCTCTCAATCAACAGATCTAGAGTTCCTGACTGAAGCTGAAATCGAAGAATCTGTCAGGGCTGAAAAGCTAATAGCTGACTGTCAAAGAGATGCCACTCTTGCTCTCAAGATTCAGTCCTCTCAAGTCAAAGACAAGAAGCTGAAGAAGAAACCAGTTGAAGTCCAGGCTGCTCTTTTGAAAGAGATTGAAGAGGATCGCTCAAAAGAACAAAGGGTCAGCGATAGCTCAGTCGAATGGTGTAAGAAAAAAATCGACTATCGCTCTGACCCAATGAAGATCATAGCTGTTACTATCTATGGGAAAAAGAAGAAGGATCGAGTTTCTGTCACTATGGAGATTACCAGAGAGGATGGAAGTTGCAAGGCCATGTTCTTGTTAAAGCTGGAAACCTTCGGTTATATGGAATGGCTAGAGTTCAAAGAAGCGCTGAAGAAATCCAAATCAACCAGCAGAGGCTATGTCGAAGGCATCTTAGAAGCCCTCATCAATAGAGTCTCCACTGTGTTGAAAGTACCATCTGCTCTTCCTTCCTAACCAAGGCAATTCAAAAAGAAGCCTGTCTCCTCCTCCTCTGAAAATGTTGCAGTGATTAGAAATGAAACCTCCATCAAGTTCTCAAGAGAAGCTTTGTTCGGTCCTCCTCCTGATCTTTTAGTTCTCGATCTATCTCTGCCCCCTGGTGGACCATATGTTGCAGGACAAGTACTTAAAGAACCTTTTGGAATCTTCTTCAGAGATGATGAGGAAGAACTCAGATTTCAGAGAGTCTCTGAAATTCCTATATGTCCCCTCAGTCATCTCAAGTATCTCTTGTGCTTATGGTGTGACTTCTCTCCCTCTGCTGAACCGATCAAGGAAATCATATCTCAAGAATCTTCTGATCGAAGGCAAAAATGAGAAGAAATACCTGAGTATATGATCAATCCTCCTAAGTCTTCTTTAGATAGCTGATAGATTAGTTTCCTATTTCTTGTAATCTATTAGTTAAACATACAGTAGTTAGTTCTTCACTTGTACTTGTAATTTTCATACCTTGTAATTCTTTTCTTGGATTAATGAAAATTTCAGTGATGTACTTAACTCCATCAGTTCTGTAAAAGATCCCTCAAAATAGTAATTGGGACGTGTATGTTATGAGTCCTGATTATTCCTTATTTTGAACTTTAAAAGTAATTTTCTTCAGTTACTTTGTCATTATCAAATAGGGGGAGATTGTTGATTCAAACTCTCCCAGTGATTTGATAACGACCCTTTTCTATACTTAGTGAAAATTACGTTTTAATATGTATTAGTGTTTCACCATCAGCAATCGGACTGAGTCTGTTCAGTTATCGCTGATAGTCTTTCTTATAAACATTTAATATGTATTAGTGTTTCACTATCAGTGATCAAACTGAGTCTGTTCAGTTATCGCTGATAGTTCTGATGTAAACAGTAACGTAATCCCTGAAGACAAGTCTCGCGTCAACATATGTTCATAGCTGAATCGAAGACAAAGTTGCTGAACAAAGACATGTCTACTAGTGACCTGATGCGGATATCAGTGAAGCAAAGACGAATCTACTTATACGCGAAGGAACATGAAGAAAAGCTTCAGCGATAGCTGAACCTCTTAATATCTTTGAAGGAAGAGATATCCAGCGATCACGAAGCTGATGCCTCAAGTTTCCTTTTGTCTTACCTTGCACAACCAGTACGATGTGTTAGAATGGACATATCTCTGCCACAAATCGTACAACAACTCTGTCAACTACACTGTTCATGATACGGCCGAAAGCATGTCTCCCAAAAGTCAGACTACCAAAGCCAATCACTGAATGACGCGTGTAAAGTACCCTGCCATGCATTTAATGCATAGGGTATAAATAGAAAGATCACCTCTCCATCTGAGAGTGTGATCTATTCTTGAACCAAGATAGAAACCTTTGTTTTCTATACTTCTAAAACCCCCCTTTCTCTATATTCTTGTGCAACCATCTTTGTGTTTCTTAAGTTTGTTTAGATTGAGTCTGTCTTAATCTTATTCCGCAACAAACTTGTAAATTGTGTTTGATTATTCAATAAACAATTTATTAAACTTTAAATACTGTGTTTGTATTCAACCCCCCCCCCCCTTCTACAAACTTGTTAAGCACCTCCGGGACCAACAAACTCTTATGCGAATTCTGAGTAATTCGCATGAAACACAATGCGAATTCTAGGAACTTGTATGCTATTATATGCGAGTTCCTCACTTTTCGCATACAAGCATATGCAAATTTGTCAGGATCGAAATTCAAACAAGAATTTAATTCACACAAACTCAGAATCAATGCTAAAGAAGTTGCGGAAAAACACTTTAACACTAACAATCAATGAAACAGTATGTAAAACTCAAATCACAAGTTTATATTGATTCAACTTGATGATTACACACAAAACCTGAATCTGTTGAACAGGCTCAACAGACGTTCTATACTTCTCTATAGAAAGGATCTAAACTAGTCTTGAGGTTAATTCTCTCTTAAAACATATGAATCAAAAATTCTCTCAGAATGTACTATATAATCTATATCATCTAGACTATATTTACAGAATAGATTACAAGATAATTATCAAAATAAACTTGATCTTCAATATCAATCCCATAATTATCTTCAGCCTTATCTCCAGCTTGTCCTTATCTCCAAGGCATCTTTATCTTTATAAGCAACACTAATTATCTTCAGAAGTATTAACCATCTTCAGCAGCATTAACCTTCAGCAGTACTAACTACTAGCAGTACTAACTCTTCAAGCAGTACTAACTATTCAAGTAGCAGTACTAACTCTTTAAGCAGTATTAATTCTACTAGCAGTAGTAATCTTGATAGCCTAGCAGTATTAATCACTTAGCAACATTAATCAGCAGCATAAACCATACTTAGCATATTCAGACCCAACAATCTCCCCCTAACTTAACTTTTCAGAAAGAGAAGTTAAGTTCTTCATGATATAGTCTTCATGATGCTTTCAACACTTCAGCTCAGTTGCCCAAATTTGGATCTAGTCCCAGACTTTGATTTATTGTCCTTCTGATCATAATTCTGGCCATTTCAGATCCTTTTGCACATACTAGCTTGGCTTTTAGCATCCCTTCCAGCTTCTCCTTGCTATGATCATATACCTTTTCAACCAGAAAGTACTCATGATAGATTTTATCTATTGTGATCATATAGACACCACAATTTTCAAATAACATCCAATGATCAATCTTTTTAAACCCATATTCATGATGCAAATCCTTGATCCTGTACACCACTTTTTCAGGCTCAAACATCATACATAAGTACTCCATGGCGACTTTAAGTAAACTCATTTCAGTTCCTTGCATCACAGACTCATACAGCTTTATTCCCACCTTGTGCATTTCCTCTAAGTCAGCCCTTGAATAGCTTCTGATCACTTTGCCCCAAGTTGCATATACTTCAAACAAATCATCAATTCTTTTGAGTCTAAAGTATTCTTTTTTGTTGTCCTTCAGAATATCCCAAAAGATGATTTTTGGTGCCTTTACAGAAATGGGAACAACTTGTACTGTTTCTTCATCTGTTAAGGTCATGTAAAGACCAAAATGCATATCAGATTGACTTGGTTGTTGTGCACTTTGACTTGCAACAGATGGTTCTGCCTCTTTTTCTGCTTCTTCAACTCTTGGCTTTTTGGACTGTTTCTTGGAAGCTATAGTTTTCACTCTCTTGGCAGATTTGACTTCCACATCAACATGTTCTTCCTTCTTTTCTTCAGTCTTTTCTTTTGAAGGAGTGGTTTCCTCACTCTCAGGAAAGGGTTGTTGGATATTGAGATCATACCTCTCTTTCATCCTCCTTTCAGCTTCTTCCCTTTGAGTGGAATCCCCTTTCAGATTTGACATCTCCTTTGTATACAGTTCCTCAATCCTACCATAAGGCATATTTGTAAACATTCCTTCAGGAACTCCAAGAGCTCCTTTCAGGAAGTTTATCATCTTCCTCCTTTCTTGATTGGCCAAATAGGTCTTAGAAGGTTGTCTCTGTCTTTGCTTTAATGCTAGCCTTTGCCTTGAAGCCTTCTTTGTAACTATCTTGGCAGCAGTTGCATGCTTCAAACTCTTTTGATATTCTTCATTGAGTTTTTTGGCCATATCCAGTGCAAGCTCTCTGTCTTTTACAGATTGTAGTTCTTCTTCCTTTGCCAACTTTGCTTAAAGCTGTTTGGCCACTTCTTCATCTAACTCTATCTGATTCTTTTTCTTTAAAGGTTGATCAGTTTCAACCATCTTCTCCTTTCCCTTCTTCTTTGCATCCTCCATGCTGACCTCTTTTTCTTTCTTTTCTAAACCTCCTTCTTTGATTATTACTCCCTTAGCCTTTTGAGTGGCTTTGGGAGTGTCATTCTTATCTTTGACCAAGGTTTCTGCAATCTCCATTTCCTCTTTGGACAATGATGTTTCTGCTGCTGGTCTGTTTCTACTTCTTTCTCAGTTACTGCTGTTGATTCAGTTTCTGCTTCTTTGCTATTTTCGGTTTCCTTATTCAGCTCCCCCTCAAACTGAGCTTCCATACCAATAGGACTGTGTTTCTCCCCTTTATCTTGTTTCTCCCCCTTGTTGAAAGAATCTCCTCTCTTCTTCAAGACATACTGCTTTCTTTTCTTTTTCTGTACCAACTTCATCACCATCTTCTTCAATTTGGTAATCTACACTTGTTGAGACAGAATTACCAATTTCATCTCCTCTATATCTGAGCCTTGCTTGATGACATCAAGATTAATGTTTCCCATAGTATCCAATAATTCCTGGTAGTTATATCTGTCCTCACCTCCTTTGGGTGTGTTTACCACCCTTGAAGGATCCTTGGATCTTTTAGTAGTAGAGGTCTTCTACCTAGCAGAAGCACCCTCTACCCCCTTGGTTTCTTGGCACCTGGGACCTTTGGATGATTGCTCACCCAAAGTTTCCATGGGGAAGGTCTTAGATATGTTCACACTGTCCTGCCCTGCACTTTGTACAAAGTCAGTAGTGTGAGCCTTACATCCCATATGCTCTTCCTTCTCCTTATTGAGCACCTTCTTGGGGTTGGGAGACACCTCTGTGGTTTCCCTTTGGATATTCTCTAATAGAGAATGCTCCATTAGAGGGCTTGAAGGCTTTGTGGGTGAAGGTACAAGAAGGAAAGGAACCTTCTTTACCTTTTTCCTTATATAAGTGTGAGTGATGGGTGATGTTGGCTTTTTAAGAAGGGACTGAGGGATATTAATATAAATGAGTGGTGTTGGTAGGTCATCAGTTTGGTTGTCAGATGAGGGCTTTGACACTGATGCCTCACCATGGGAAGGAGACACACCCATCATTGTAGAGAACAATGGTGTGTCAATACCTGAGAAGTCCTTACTAGGCCTCCTCATATTAGAAAACACCTTCCCCTTTGGGGGTTTTGGTACATATACCTCATTGAAATGAGGTATATCCGTCAATTCATTCAGTATAATCTCTTGTACAAACCTGGGATACATATAAAAGCTTTTGGTTTTGGTATCCAGGTTTGACATAAAATCATTTAAAATCATTTGAGCAAAATTGAACTTTCTAGATGTAGCTAAGCAGACCAAGGCATAGGCTATGGTGCTGCTGAACTCACTCCAGCCAGTTGTTTTCCTTGAAATACAGTGCTGAAGGGTATGAACAAAGAATCTCCACTGTGGTGCAAACCTGTTCTTGAAGAACTTGAATACATCAGTGGGACCTTCATACCCCATTTGACTAAGAGCTTGGAAGAGATCTTCCTTGGGTAAAGAGGTTACACCTGAGGCATCATCTAGTTGTAGATGAATGCGAATAGCTCCTTCTGTGATTGTCAGGGGTTTATCACAGACCCTGGTTTTGATGATGTGACATCTGACAACCAGAATGTACAGGTTAGATCCCGAACAGTATGATACATGTCTTAACAGGTAGGAACACCCTAATATGACCTAATTATGTAGGCCAGGGTTTTAGTTTCCTAAGATTCCCGGCAGTGCGGTTAGAATATCCGTTTACTGCGCGTAACGGTATACGCTGTCTTATAAAATGCCAATCCGATAATAATTAACATCTGAATATATCAAAAATATTAAATAAGACAAAAATATATTTTACCTACCAAAAATTAAAAAAAAAATTTAAACCTTGTGCAATTTTATTAGAAAATATGTGAGAATAAAGCCTTTAATCAAAGACTTTTTATAAAAAAAAATTTACCTACTTAAATAATTACCTATTAATATTATAATTATTATTATTATTTAAAAATAAATAAAGAGAGGCCCAAAAAAATCGGCCCTCTCTCTCTTCCCTTCCTCTTTTCCTTCAAAACATCATTTCCCTTCACCATTTTCCAAGAAAAGTCATGCATTTCCTCTCTCTCACTTCAAACTATCCTCTCCTCTCCTCTCTAATCCACTCTTGGCCGAAAATCAGCCCTAAACCACCTCAAAGTTCAAATTTTTGAAGACCAAAACATCCATTCTAGGTGGGTAAGTCTTCTACTATGTTGTTTCTTCACTTTTACTTTCAAAATTTCTTACATTTCTTACTTTCTTCATCCCTTCTTCATTCTTTTCTTGAAGTTTCTAAAATAAAGGACCTTCATAGGTCTTAAAATGGTAGGTTATACACCAATGGCATGTTAAATGTCAAGAAATGGTGATAACCCTTGATCCATGTAATCAAAACTCAAGAAAATGGAGCTTAGATGACATGCGTGGCTATTTTTCTCACCATCTAAGATGGTAAAGTTCATGCATGTGTATCTCCTTCTTTTTAATCTAAAGGATGTTCTTTTACAAAACTTATGTTAAAAATCATTGTAAAAATGTTTTTAAACAAAAAGACCACCCTTTGGGTGAGAATAAAAGTTAAAAAGCATTCAAATTGCCATGAAATCTATTTTTAGAATCTGGCAGATTGCATGCATGTTCTTGTTTTGCTCATAACTTGAAACATATTCAACCAAATATTATGAATATTCTTCTGGAACTTTATTTAGTGAGTTACAAATCTAACCCAACTGGTTTCACTCAAAAATATTGAGTTTTGACCCCTCATCCTCACCTATAAAGTTATGTGCGCAAGATGAATCCGTCTGGACAGAAACCATAACCATATTTTAAATCCATAAAAATTTATGCTTTTTCTTCATAAAGTAACTTTGATGAGTTATAATTCAAACAAAATTGGTTTCAATTAAAAATATGAAGATTTGGGTGTTCAACCCCTCATGACAAGTTGAGTGTGCAAAACCGAAAAACCTGACAGATTATAACACTTGGATTAAAAAAGGCATAACTCACTCATTTTTAACCCAAAAAGGGTGAATCTTTTTCTGGACGTTACCTTTATGAGTTAGGAGTGAAACCTAATTTGATTCACTCAAATATGATGAGTTTAGACCCGTCAAATGGATGTGACAAAAAGCAATTACAGGCTGCCTTGATAACTGTGACACTTAAACTTGCATGTAATGATTATGTTACCTATGCACCTCTACAAATGGTGATTTTTATGTCAAAAGTTCCCTAAGACACCAAATTTAAATATATAAAAATTTGGTTAAATAATGAATTTGGGAAAAATACTTAAATATGCCAATAAGTGAACCTAAATTTCTGCCAGTAGAAAAGTAAAACTCTAGTTCTAGAAAAATAAGTTCTTGGTTGTTAAAAATAATAATAGGCTTATAAGTTATAGTTTTTGTTAAAACATCAAATAATAATGTATACATGTAAAATTTAATCTTGGGTTAAAATATAAGGTGACCAAGAGATGCACGTTTATAAACATAAATAATGTAAGTACTCTTTATTCATTCTTAAGACAAAATTCAAGGATTAATTCCTATATGTATGTCACAATGTCAATTTTTAAAATGGTAAGGTTCTCAAATCATATAAAATCCAAAATTTCCGTGTATTTCGCAACGTAAAATATTACTTAAAAAACAATTAAAGGTCACTTAAGGCATTTTATAAGATATGGCGATCTAAGTAACACTTTAACGCTAAGAGTAGGTCCCGAACTGATAGTGTGTTTCACTTTCATAGGAAGGACTTAACACCGGGTGTTGTACAACCGTGAGGCCACTTCTGGAAATCCTACTGAACATCGTGAGTATTCACAACCCCTCTTTTACCGTTTTTATACGTTTTGGGGTGAAAGGCATGTGAATTTACAAATTGTTATTACCGAATGATTGTTCATTTAAATTGTTGAATTTTGAATTAAATCGTTTATGCACTATGGTATGTATACTTTACGATGCAATTGAGTGCTACATGAATAAGTCCCCATTGGTTGGACACTACCTATTAACTCGAACGGGAGCCGATGGTATTTGTGGGTAGCACTATTTGGATTGACAACCCCACTTTTGGCTGACGAGCTAGAAGCGCACTTTACCAATAACATTAATTGTCTTACACATGTGGATTTATTCCACCGCTGAGGTAATGACGTAACAATAATTGTCTTACACATGTGGATTTATTCCACCGCTGAGGTAATGATGTAACAATAATTGTCTTACACATGTGGATTTATTCCACCACTGAGGTAATGACGTGTAAATTAAGGGGCATTGGTTGGTCGAAAGGTTTGGTAGTGGCTCAATGTTAAGGCATTACTGTATACAGTTAACCTCGTGCAAATAATTGAACAATCAGTTTCTTAAGCGTCTTGTGAACGAACGTTTCACAATAAAAATTTCTGCATTCAAATTACTTTTGTGCATACGAAAACTTGTGAACTCACCAACTCAATGTAGTTGACCCTTTTTCTTTTACCATGCTTTTCAGGTACTGATAAGTATGTGGTGGCATATAGGGTGCATCTGTGTGACATCATCAACTGCAAGAACATTAAAATATTTGGTCAATTTTTGTAACTGCCGCTTACTTTGAGAACTTTTTGGTTATGACTTGTACAACAATATTTGTACTATTTTATGGAATGTTGTGGTTGGTGTTATCTATTACTTAATGCAATGAAACCGTATGTTGTCATATCTCGTGTTTCCGCTTTAGCGGGGTGTGACAGATGACCTAATTGCCATCTTTAGTATGAATAGCAGCATTGGCCCAGAACTGCCTTTGGTGTTCCACATAGATTGTGGGATTGACAGTTAGAGCGTGGGCGATGTGTGAGGATTATAGAAAATCCACAATCTGATGAAATCCTTCTGCTTGCTTCGGTTTAAGTAGCATTGCCAACTCATTGTGTTCATCAACAAACATCAGTTCTGCCATCTTCTTGAGCGATTGGTCGAAGCGAGGGTTACGCACTGGTAAGAGAGAATTCAAGAGAACAAGAGAGAGAGAGAGTATACTAGTAGGAAATTCAAAGAGCCGTTTGTGATTTTGGCGGTCATACAGGGTATTTATAGGTGGAGGATTTCAGTTAAAAGCAGTACTAATTACCCTAGCAGTATTAACGAACTCGCAGTATTAATTCACAATAGCAGTAGTAACACATACTGGCAGTACTAACACAAACTAGCAGTATTAACACAGACTAGCAGTATTAACACAGACTAGCAGTATTAACCCTGATTAGCAGTATTAAATAAGTCAAGCTGTAGTAACTTTGCACTGGCAGTATAAACCACCTAGCAGTAGTAACCATACTTAGCCATTTTTGAAAATTTATCATGAGTAATATAGCGAGCAGTACTAATTGATTTAGAAGTACTAAGTATCCAATCAAAACAACCTGAAACACTTAAACACACAGGGGTTAATAGCACCAATTTAATGAAAGTAACTAAGGAGGAATCTATATAGGTACATAAAGAGAATGAGAATATACTTATTCATTATTCATCATGCCCACACTTGTGACCAAGAATGTGAATCTACCCACATCAAAAGCTTTTGTGAATATATCAGCAAACTGGTTACTTGTGTGTACTTTCTGAACCTGAATTAGCTTCTTCTCATTACAGTCTCTGATAAAGTGGTACCTTATTTCTATATGCTTTGTTTTTGAATGCTTGACAGGATTATTAACAATGCTAATAGCACTGCTGTTGTTTATGAAAATAGGAGTGTGAAGAAATGTCATACCATAGTCCATCATTTGATTCTGAATCCATAGCACTTGTGAGCAGCAGCTTGCAGCAGCTATGTATTCTGCTTCAGTTGTTGAAGTGGACACTGTGGTTTGCTTCTTACACTGCCATGATACTAGTCTTGCACCCAAAAACTGACATCCTCCAGTTGTAGACTTTCTGTCCAAGTTAGCTCCACCCAAATCACTATCTGAATATGCAAGAAGGTCAAATGGTGAGTCATGAGGATACCAAAGGCCTAATCTGGGTTGACCTTTGAGATATCAGAATATCCTCTTGACTGCATGAAAATGTGATTGCTTTGGTCTAACTTGAAATTTTAAACACACACAAACAGGGAACATGATATCTGGTCTAGAAGCTGTGAGATACATGAGAGAGCCAATCATGGATCTGTAATAATTAACATCCACATCCTCCCCCTCAAGATCTGCAGTAATCTGCTTGTGAGTCTCCATGGGTGTGCTTGCAGGCTTGGAATCTGAGAACCCAAACTTGGTTAAGATGTCTTGCACATACTTGGTTTGGCTTATGAAGATTCCATCTTGTTGATGCTTAACTTGTAGACCAAGGAAGAAAGTAAGTTAACCCATAGAACTCATCTTGAATCTCTTATGCATTAATTCTTCAAAATCTTTGCACAATTGATCTTTTGTGGATCCAAAGATGATGACATCCACATAGATTTGTACTAACAGGATGTCCTTCTTCTTCCTTTGAATGAACAGAGTCTTGTCAATGGTTCCTCTCTCAAAATCATTTTTCAAGAGATAGGTAGACAAGGTGTCATACCAAGCTCTTGGTGCTTGATGTAGTCCATATAGTGCTTTCTTCAATTTTGTATACTCTGTCAGGATACTTGGGATTTTCAAACCCTGGAGGCTGACAGACATATACTTATTCTTCAATTTTGCCATATAGAAAAGCACTTTTCACATCCATTTGGTAGACTTTGAACTTCATGAAAGAAGCATAGGCTAAAAACAGCCAAATTGCCTCAATCCTAGCCACAGGTGCAAAAACCTCTTCACAATCAATTCCTTCTTCTTGAGTGTACCCCTGTGCTACCAATCTAGCCTTGTTCTTGATCACTATTCCTCTCTCATCCTTCTTGTTTCTGAAAATCCATTTTGTCCCTATAGCTCTGTGTCCTTTAGGCAGTTCTACCAAATCCCATACATTTTGCAGTACAAACTGTAGCATCTCCTCTAGCATTGCTTCTATCCAGCTTGGGTCTTTCATTGCATCATGTGCCTTTTTGGGCTCAACCTGAGATAGAAATCAAGATAGTAAGCCTGATTGTATGTCTTTTAATCCTCCCAACTTACTCTGATTCCTTGTGATGATTGGAAAATTGATGTCACCAATCACCAACTGAAGAGGATGATCTTTATGCACTTTTGTTTGATGAATAGCCTCTTCATTAGTCTCTGCATCCAGATTAGAGTCATTCTTTTCAGGAGAGCTGCCACCAAACACTGAGGAGTGCTCATCATCAGTATCATCTTCTTCCAATGCAGGCATCTCAGGTTCTAGTTGTTCTGAAGTCAAAAGCTGATCCTCCTTTTCACCTCTCTTCTCTTCATTCTGAGCAGTTTCAGTATCCTTTGAATCTGAAGCATCTTTCTTCTCTTGAACACAGAGTTTAGTAGAATCTGCTGTAGGGATTGGGAATAGCACAAACTCTTGTCTTTTGTCTTGTACTGATTCTGTCCCTGTTCCTGCCTTATTCTCATAACTGAAACCCAAAGAATTAGTTAGTGAATCAATGTCAAAAAGCCAATCAGGGCCTGTACCAGGTTTATTTGGTGTGCTCTCATTGCATTTGACATTGTCACTTTCCTCAATTATTCTAGAAGAGGTATTAAATACTCTGTAAGCCTTACTTTGGGATGAGTAACCAACCAGAAATCCATCATCTACTTTGCTATCAAACTTTCCTAAGTGAGTTTTGGTATTAAGAATTGTGCAAGGACACCCAAATGGTTTGAAAAATCCAATAAAAGGTTTCTTCTTGTTAAAAAGTTCATATGGTGTCTTGCCTTGAGATTTAACTATTAGGACCCTGTTTTGAACATAACAAGCAGTATTAACTGCTTCTGCCCAAAATGTAACTGGCAGTTTTGAATCTGCCAACAGGGATCTTGCAGCTTCAATCAGTGTCCTATTTCTCCTCTCAGCAACTCCATTCTGTTGAGGGGTCCTAGGAGCACTGTATTGTCTCTCAATACCTTTTTCCTCACAGAAGTTGTTTAGGTCATTGTTTTTAAATTCAATTCCATTATCAGACCTGATGATTTTAACTCTTTGATTTGTTTGGTTTTCAATTCTAAGAACAAAGGATTTGATCAGTCCACTTGTCTCATCCTAAGTCCTCAGAAAATAGACCCAAGTGAATCTAGAGAAATTATCAACAATAACCAAGCAGTAAGATTTCTTGCCAATACTCATCACATTAGTAGGACCAAACAGATCCATATGCAGTAAAGAAAGAGGTATAGAGATTGTATTTACCTCTTTGGACTTATGAGAAGATTTGTGTTGTTTGCCTTTAAGACAAGCAACACATTGATCATCACATGAAAATACCTTTTGTGGTAAACCTCTTACAAGGTTGTTTTTCACAAAATTATTCATCGTTTTAAAGTTCATGTGACACATCCTTCTGTGCCATAGAGATGATTCATCAATAGAAGCTTTTGAAAATAGACAATTTAATGATGAATCATTAGATACATTCTCTAAATCTAAGCAATAAACATTGTCCTTTCTTGGTGTTCTCAGTAGTATCATACTTTCATCAACTACCTTGAACCCTTTAGCAAGGATAATACATTCAGTATCAGTAAACAATATACTATGTTTCTTGTCACAAACCTGTGATACACTTAACAGGTTGTATCTCAATTGCTCAACATAGTAGACATCCTCAAAGGTCATCTTACCCTTTGACACAATACCTTTTCCACTAATCTTTCCTCCAGATGGATTATCACCAAATGCAACATGTCCTCCATCAATTCTTTTGAAGTTTTGTAGGCAGGACTTGTTGCCTGTCATGTGCCTAGAGCAACCACTATCAACATGCCAAATGCTTTTCCCTTTTTGCTGTTGGTTGCCCTGCACATAAAGTGGAACAATTAGTTTTTAGTAGGAACCCAAGCCAAAGTGGTCTTGGGTTTCCCATTCTCATCAACATATTCACAATCAGTTTTGATGAGCTTTTCAGATTGGGTTATCTTATGGATTGAATACTTTGTCACAATAATGGGTCTGTTACTGGAAGCAGTACTAACTTGATTGGCAGTACTAACTTTGTTAGCAGTACTAACATTATTAGCAGTACTAATTGGATTAGCAGTACTAATTTTGTTAGCAGTACTAACTTCATTAGCAATAGTATTGCTTGCAGCAACATTATTTCTGTCAGCAGTACTATTTGAAGTAGCAGTACTAACAGATTTCTTTACTATTGGAACCCAAACCTGAACAAAGTTGTTTGCTTTATTTTTCTTTAAGTTACTCCTTGACTTATTTGGAGTATTTTTCTTTGATTTGCAAACTTGTTTTGAGCAAGAGCTTTTAAAGGTGCTCTTTTTACATTTTCAGCCATATGATTCCTTCTTTGATTCCTATAACCAAAAGGATTTTGTATATGTCTTTGAAAGTTTATCCTTTGGTTCATAGGATTGAAATAACAGTATTTGGCAATATGGTTAAGCTTTCCACAAATAAAACAAGGTTTTTGTCTATTGATTTTACTCAGATCAACCCCTTGTTTTTGTGCCCACTGATTATTCCAGTTTCTTTGATTACCCCTTGTTTTATCATGTTTTTGGGGTTGATGCTGTTTACATGTACAGGGATTCACAACTGTGGTCTGCATATAGTGGACTCCCTGTACCTTTCCCTTTTCTCTCTTTGAGCTATCCACCTGTTCACTCTTGATGAATGGTTTACTCCTTCCCCCTTCATTGGTAAGGATATTATTTTCTACAGGAATCTCTTCTGCATTCTTATTCTCAGAATTCTCTTCCTCATTCTCTTCTTCAACCACCACACTATCTATAGGATCTACTTCTGTTGCTCCTATAGGTAAGTCCTTCTTATTTTGGTTCTCTAAGAGATCTGAAGAGGGAGGGATATAATTATTGTTATAAGGTGGAGGTGTTGCATTGTATCCTATACCACTCTTGATCTTATCATGAAGTTGAGCTTTAAGAAAAGAGTCCATTGCTTTGGAAGCATAAGAAAACTTCTCAATGTCAAGCTTAGCTTTCTCATACTCACTCTTTATCTTATCACACTCCTCTTTAGACTTTTCTATTTGATTCTCTAATTGATCTTTCTCCCACTTCCAGTAATTTGTGTCATAGTAATGCTGAAGTTCATTGGCCTTGTTAGCCTTGATTTGATCTTCAAACTTCTCAACAATCACTTTATACTCTCTTATATCTCTTTCTAACCTTTTAAGGTCGTCACACATGCTTTGGTTATGATCCCTGTACTTTTTAACAGTCTGAAGACACTCTTCAGTACATAGTTTAGTTTTTACCTCTGTTGGAATATCTGTGCTTGAAGATTCTGAGACTTCTTCCATCAGGGCTTGATTCTGAACAGCTTCTTCTGCTTGATCACTCCAATCAAATCCCATTCCTTCTTGAGAAACAAGAGCTTGAGTGGAGTTTCTGTTGTTTTGGAAGCTTGAGGAATGTGCTTGCTGATGGTTGCTGCCATGTTGTTGAGGAATTCCTCCTCTGCATTCTCTTGCAAAGTGTCCCATTTTGTGACACTTGTAGCACTCCACCTTTGACTTGTCAAACCCAGCACCATCTTCTCTCCTCTGAGAAAAGTTGTTCCTACCAGTCCTCTTTATGAATCTCTTGACCCTCATAGTTAACATGGCCATCTGCCACTTTATATCCATCTCCTCAAGGTCATCTGCATTAATTTGTTCAAGATCATCATTAATTAAACCAGAATTAGCATGACTAGCAAGAAAAACTTCTAATACAGAGTCATTAGATACATCCTGCTTAGATACATAAGCAGTACTAACTGATTCTGTATTAGCAGCAGAAACAGTAGAAGAAGAAGATGATAAAAGGGCAGCATTATGAGTGTATCCAGATGGTCTTTTCTTGGTTTCAACTTCAGCCTCAAACACCCTTAAGTCATTATAAAGATCATCTAGTTCTTTGTCCTCCAGCTTGTCATCCTGTCTGAAGAAGACGGTATACATGGTCCATTCATCTCCAAGGGACCTTAAGAACTTTCTGTTTACATCATCTTGATCAATCTGCACTCCAACAGTAGCTATTTCACCAATCAGGTTGTTAAACCTGTCAAAAGTTTGAGTCATGGACTTATTCTTAGTTGACATGAAGTTTTCATACTGTTGCTTCAGTATTGCCTTCTGATTTCTCTTGGTACTTTTGATACCAGAGAATCTCTTCTTTAGAGCATTCCAAAGCATCTGTGCATCTGTGCAGTTGCAGAATTGGTGTTGATACTCATTAGGAATAGCCAAGAGCAGTGTGCTCAAGGCTTTCATCTCTGTCTGCCTTATCTTCCTCTCCCCATCTGTCTTTGGTGGGATTCTTTTTCCATCTGCTCCAATCTTTCCTTCATTAGATGGGCCATTCTCAATGATGTCCCACATAGAGTAATCTGTGAGAAGGATGTATTGCCTGATCCTAATCTTCCACATATCAAACTCATTAGATCTGAGCATTGGAACCTTTGATACCAGAACACTATCACTTGAACTGTCCATGATGATTGTTGTTTTTCTGAGTTTAACAAAGCTCTGATACCACTTGTCAGGATCGAAATTCAAACAAGAATTTAATTCACACAAACTCAGAATCAATGCTAAAGAAGTTGTGGAAAAACACTTTAACACTAACAATCAATGAAACAGTATGTAAAACTCAAATCACAAGTTTATATTGATTCAACTTGATGATTACACACAAAACCGCAATCTATTGAACAGGCTCAACAGACGTTCTATACTTCTCTATAGAAAGGATCTAAACTAGTCTTGAGGTTAATTCTCTCTAAAAACATATGAATCAAAAATTCTCTCAGAATGTACTATATAATCTATATCATCTAGACTATATTTACATAATAGATTACAAGATAATTATCAAAATAAACTTGATCTTCAATATCAATCCCATAATTATCTTCAGCTTTATCTCCAACTTGTATTTATCTCCAAGGCATCTTTATCTTTATAAGCAGCACTAATTATCTTCAGAAGTATTAACCATCTTCAGCAACATTAATCTTCAGCAGTACTAACTACTAGCAGTACTAACTCTTCAAGCAGTACTAACTATTCAAGTAGTACTAACTCTTTAAGCATTATTAATTCTACTAGCAGTAGTAATCTTGATAGCCTAGCAGTATTAATCACTTAGCAACATTAATCAGCAACATAAACCATACTTAGCATATTCAGACCCAACAAAATTTTGCCCTTAGAAAATTTTTCAACACACTTTTCGTATAAGAGAGTTATGCAAAATCTGACTTTTCGTATAAAAGCATAAGTGAATTCTACACTTAAACTTTTTCAGAAATCAATTTCCATGCGAAATCCCTATGTGAGTTCCTCATTTTATCCGAGTTCTTCAGTTTCTTTGCGAGTTCTTCAGATCTCATTTTCAAAACTTCAAATTTTAGCCCAAATCGATCCAAATCTTCAAATTAGATCCTGAAAACTTACCACTTTGACCACGAACACTGTCTGAACGGATTACAATAAATGAATTACAAACTATAACACCAAAATTACAAACTCGATACAAATATAGTGCGTAAAAAAACTCGAACAAAACTTTACAAAAAATCCAAAATTCACACTGATCTAATGTGAATTGAACTTTGTATTACAAACAGAAAATGTTCTAGATGTAAGAACGAATCTAGACATACAAATCCAAGCCCAAAACATCTCTGAAACCCAAAAATCAAAGATCACAGTTCGACTTGAGAGTTTGTGAAAAATCGACCAAGAAACTTCGAATTGAACCTTGTTTTCTGAAAATCTGTTTGCTCTTATACCAATTGTGTGTCCCACAATCAGTGTAAAACAAGATAGATGACTCAAACAATCAATTGAACAACTTTATTTCAATCTCAGATTATGAACAGTACTTGCTCTAAAGATTTTCTCTCTCTAGAACATACGCGCACACCTATTTTCTGATACAACTCTCACCCTTAGCCATATCCCTATTTTAAGAAAACACTTACAACACATACATTTTGACTTTGACTTTGACTTTTTATAACAAGAGACTTTGACTATGCTTGAAGGGTTTGACTTGAGTTTTTTACTTTGACTTTCTGTCTTCAGTCTTCAATGATCTTATATCCAACATATTTCTGCACTAACAGTACTCAATCAATCAATGGTAAAAAGTATATCTTAGTCATGATTGATGAGTATTCTAGATATACATGGTTGGATTTTCTAAGTGCCAAATCAGATGCGCCAGAGTTGATAATTGCCTTCATAAAGAAAGTGCAAGTTTTGTTACAACTTCCAATTAAGAAGTTGCGAAGCGACAACGACATTGAATTCAAGAATGAGACCCTACAAGGATATTTACAATCTGTAGGGATTTCTCACAACTTTTTTGCCGCTCGTACGCCCTAACAGAATGGAGTTGTGGAACGCAAGAACAAAACTTTAGTTGAAGCTACAAGGACTATGTTGGCCTACTATGGTCTTCCATTATATCTGTGGGCTGAAGTCGTTGCCACCGCATGCTTTACTCAGAATCGGACGATAATCAACAAACGTTTGAATAAGACAGCGTATGAAATTATAAACAAAAGAAAACCTAATATTAAATTCCTTCGTGTTTTTGGTTGCAGGTGCTTCATTTAAATGACCGTGACAATCTTGGCAAGTTTGATAAGAAGGTAGACGAAGGCTATTTTCTCGGTTATTTCTTGACGTCAAAGGACTAACGTATCTACAACCGACGAACTAAGACGGTTACGGAAAGCATACACGTATCATTTGATGAAAATTCAACTTTGACTTCTGAACAAGACAGTTCAGGACTCAAACTGAAAGGAAAGGCTTATATTGAAGAAGGAATAGAACCCGTGTCTAAAGAGAATAAGTCTTCTAACTCTCAACTGTATACATATGAGTTAGATCTATTATTTTTTGATGCATTCATGGACATTTGTGCAGATTTTGATAAATCAAATGCGTCTGCATCAACATCAGAGGTCCCTACAATAACTGAAGATATTTCTGGACCATCTGATCAAGTCACAACAACAACTTCATCAGGTACTACAACGCCCACAGATTCTGATCAAACTAATAATGGTTATGTTTTTGCAGATACCAATTCTGGTCAAGAAGTCCCGATTACTTTTTCCATTGCACCAGAACTACAACAGTCAGAATCTCCTGTCAATGAAGTTCAAATAACATCTGAAATTGTTCCTGCAATTGTTGACGAGTATAATGAGTTGAACAACAGAGAAACTGTTCAACCCCTGCCTAGTACCACTAGATGGACTAGAGATCACCCTCTTCATAATATAATCGTTGACGTCAACAGTGGAGTTAAAACCCGTGTAGCGTCTATAAATTTCTATTTATATACCAGTTTCCTGAGTTCCATATAGCCTAAAAAGGTTTCGTAGGCTCTTCAAGATCCTGATTGGATACTTGATATGCAAGATGTGCTACTCCAGTTTAAGCGGAACAAGGTCTGACGGCTGATCCCACGACCAAAAGATAAATCAGTGATTGGCACTAAGTTGGTGTTTAGGAATAAGAAGGATGAGGTTGGGATTGTCGTGCGAAACAAAGCGAGATTAGTCGCTAAGGGTTATTGTCAGCAGGAAGGAATCGATTATCATGAAACTTTTGCTCTTGTTGCAAGGATCGAGGCAATTTTGATATTCCTTTCATATGCAGCTCATAAGAATTTCACGGTTTATCAAATGGACGTGAAATCAACATTCTTAAATGGCATACTGCATGAAGAGGTTTATGTTGCACAACCCGAAGGCTTCGTAGATCCACAACTCCCGGATCACATCTATGTTCTTGATAAGGCATTATATGTGATCCCAGATTCTAGCTCACATGATTAACACACAATCAATGTAGGAAACTTTTTTTTTATTGATCAATCAATCTACATCAAGTCATATCCCTATTTCTTGCTTTTTACAATATGCTCTGTGTGTGTGTATGTGTTTTCACGGTGTAAAACTCAGAATACGCGTGTGTTCTTAATTGACTTGTCTCTACTAAGCTAACACTTGGTCAACTACTCTACAAATACAATTACACACTCACACTTTTACAACAATTACAAACAAGACCCTCATTTTAATCTTGAATAAAATTTAGCTCTAACATTCTCCCCCTTTGGATTCAAGATTAAAAAAATTTGACACAAATCTTCAGGTCTTCTCTTTCTTGAAAAATCTTCAACATATAATCTTTTACAGCTTTGAAATCTTCAAATCTTTGTCACTTTGATTAATCTTTGATAGCGCTTTAAGTGAATCTCCCCTTTAGATTTCCTAACAACTTTAGCACTTTCTTCAGTCTTCACCTTTGATTACAAAAAGTAATAATCTCTTCAGAAAATCTCTTTAACACAACAAACTTTGAAGCATAAACATCTTCAGCTTTTCAAACTTTCTCTTGACTTATATTTCTTTGATTCATCACTTTGACAACAATTTGACTTTATTTTCTTCCCCTTTATCACATCTTACTTGACTTTGATTTTGCTTCGAAATTGATCTGACTTTGAAATCTTGAACTTTCCTCTTTATGAACATTATATGGTCTAAAACATGCCCCAAGAGCATGGTACGAAACTCTAACTCAATTCCTACTTGCCTCAGGATTCAAGAAAGGTACAATTAATACTACCTTATTCCTAAAGAAACAAGGTGAGGACTTGATCTTAATTCAGATATATGTAGATGACATAATATTTGGGTCTACAAATCCTAAATTCTGTAAAAACTTTTCAAAAATTATGGAGACTCGATTTGAAATGTCTATGATGGGCGAACTGACATTTTTCCTTGGTCTTCAAGTGAAACAGTCCCTAGATGGTATCTTTATCAACCAATCCAAATAGATTCGTGATATTTTGAAAAAGTTTAACATGACCGATAGTGCAGTAATGAAAACGCCCATGGCTACTGGCACGCTACTGGACGCAGATTTAACCGGTAAATCTGTTGATCAGAAAACGTACCGTAGTATGATCGGTTCATTATTGTATCTTACGGCAAGTAGACCTGATATTATGTTTGCTACTTGTTTCTGTGCAAGATATCAAGCAAATCCGAAGGAATCTCATCTTGTGGCCGTAAAACGGATCCTTAGATATCTAAAAGGCACTCCTGAATTAGGCCTTTGGTATCCAAAGGATTCCAGATTTGATTTAACTGCGTTTGCAGATGCTCACCACGCAGGTTGTAAGCTTGATCGGAAGAGCACGTCTGGATCATGTCAATTTTTAGGTGATAAACTTGTAAGTTGGACATCCAAAAAGCAAAAATGTGTGTCCACATCCACTTCTGAGGTTGAGTACGTTGCTGCCGTGAGCTGTTGTTTTCAAGTCTTGTGGATGAAGACGCAATTAAAAGATTTTGGATACACTTACAAGAGAGTCCCTATCTATTGTGATTCCAAGAGCGCCATAGCTATAACTGCTAATCTCGTTCAGCACTCCAAGACGAAGCATATAGACGTACGTTACCACTTCATTAAGGATCAAATGGAGAACAGTGATATCAAAATGCATTTTGTACAGACGGATCACCAGTTAGCTAATTTTTTTACTAAACCTTTAGATGAAACATGTTTTAAGTTTCTTATCAGCAAACATGGTATGCTTAATATGTCTTCTTGAAGTCTGTTAACATCTCTTGCATGATTCTAGGGGGAGTAGATCTTATTGTTTGCATATATCTAGGGGAGTTAGAACATCTGCTTATATTCTTCTTTACTGACGAAGGCAGAATCATTTTATATGATTACCAAAATCTTTCTTGTTTTGCAGGTTATAAGATTGTGACGATGGCTTCTAGATAATTCGGTTCAGAACCTGGACTTAAGAGTTTTTCTTCTTAAGGATGCTGAAATGATACATCTTATTCAGAAAATTTTGATATTGGTTTCAGGGGGAGATAGTTAAAATTTTCATTGCCATATTTTTTTTAGAAAGAGAAAAGAAAAATAATTTTCACTAATATATTCGTATTGTTCTTTTCTAATGATTTGACTTTTTACAGATACAGAGGGGGAGTATCTGATGTTTTTGTCAAACGGAGCGTAAAGGATAAATATTCATTTTAGGGGGAGTTAAAATTTCTACACTGAAGGTATATCATTCTGAATCTTAAACTCTATCATATTTGAAAGATGAACGACTTTCGGATGTGAAAAACAATTTCTTAAATGTTCAAACCACTTTGTATTCTCAAAAAAAAATTACGAATTTCTAAGTGAGGTTTTAAATGTTTTTCATATCGGTACTTTAATAACTAACTGACCGTGTGTTTCCAAATGATTAATACTTGTGTATTATCTTGTCTTCATACTGTCAAGTATTCTTACACACATTGGTTCAGTACTTTTATTAACTTTGTTATTACCATGTCTCAAAAGTTAAATCTTTTGATGGTAATACTCCCGTTTGTATTCTATATTGTTTGAAATCAGACGTCATTTCTTTTTAACTGTGCTTTCATTGTCAAATTGTTTATATCTTGTTCATATAAACAACTATTCGTTCTTTGATATCCCAACATATTTTTCCTCATGATATTTGATCTAATTGAATCATTGTCAGATTCTCAAAACACTTCACTTGAATTCATTTCATTTATTCAATTTCATTGTTTTGAGAGATCTTACATGTTCAACATGCTCAATTCTCTTTCTTATTATTCATGAGCATACATTTTCTGTAATGATATCTTGTACTTATTTGTCAAGATAAACTGTTGAGCAACATATTCTTTTTAGGACAAAATACATGGGATTCAGTGTGAGTGCTTAAAAGACTTCCATAGATTCATGTTAACCAGTGTTTCCTACCCCGGAAGTAATCCTAAGAGTGATTGAGGGGAGAGGGGTCAAAAGATAAGAGAGTGGGTGTGTGCTGAGGTAAAATGTAGAGGGGATATTGGTTAGAAGTGAGCTCAAATGTTTCAAAGAAAGAGGGTGAGAGATCAGAGTAAAAGAATATCAAACTCTGCACCAACTTTTTCTGAGTCGGGCAGCCATATTACTATTGTTTCACTATTCTTTCGTGAACTTCATTGAAAAAGGCACTAACCCATGCCAACTCTTGTTAAAACCCCACCTGCTACTCATTCTTTTCTCAACAAAAGGATGTTTCAAATTTTAAAGGGGAAGAAGAACATAATCTATAAAATCTTCGTTTGGAAGGTGTTGATATTGAAAAGGAAGGAAAGTTGCCCCACCTTAGAACCTCATTTCTTGCACATTGAGTCTATGTAACACTGTTGTTGTCTTAATGGTTTACATACTTTGAGCTTGTTCAAGCTTTAAATGCTTCAATCATTCTACACTTGCAAGGGCACACAAGGAATGAGTTTTCTTGTCTTAACATTCATAGAAAATTCCTTTGTGGTTTTTCAATGATTGAATGGAAGCCCTGGGGGAGTGAACATCAAAAAACTCCTTTCCCATGTACATTCGGTGTACACAGTGGCTCTGTGCTACTGACAGACATGTTAACTAATCATTTGTTGATTCAG
Organism: Arctium minus; assembly: GCA_954870635.1. Taxonomy (NCBI): domain Eukaryota; kingdom Viridiplantae; phylum Streptophyta; class Magnoliopsida; order Asterales; family Asteraceae; genus Arctium; species Arctium minus. The sequence continues at coordinate 93,809,394 of OX941081.1, read as the reverse complement.
GGTTACTAATCTTAATTTGTGTGAATTTGAAAAGATTCAGATGAATACATTTTATGAATTGACGGTAGAATGATCAAATCAGATCAGACGATTATTATCTTTGAGGGTGATTGTTACTCATGAAGGCTGTGCTTATTTTGATAAAAAAAAAAAGGGGAGATATTTCAAAGCCAGAGCTGACGTTGAAATGTTTTGATGATTCTGATTTCTCATAATTCATCAAAAAGGGGGAGATATTTCAAGATTTCAGAGTCAGGTTGATGTTTATAAAAAAGGAAGAGAAAGTTGTAAAGTGGAGAAAGTCAAAGCAAAGTCTCATGATTATCATGTTGACGAGATTATCTAGAAATTTATTGCATATTTGTAAACAAAGAGGGAGATTGAAGAGATTATCAAAGTTCTGAAGTCTTCAAATTTGTGTTGAAAAGAGATTTAAAAGAGAGAGTTTATTCAAGATTTGGAGTTGTTATATATTTCATTTTGAAGATTTTGTATCTAGAAAGACCTGAAGATTATTGTCAAAAAAAAAAATTAATCTTGGATCCAAAGGGGGGGGGGATTGTTAAGTCAAGATTGTATTCAAGATTAAAAGAGGGTCAAAAATGTAAAGTTGTAAAGAGTGTAAAGGCTTTTGTTGTTATGTTTGTAAGTCAAAGTATTTGACTTTGACATTTGTTAGTTGAGTTGTAAGGTCAATTGTCTTGACCATATAAATAGTAGTTGTCTTTGTAATTAAAGATACGCACAAAAAAGACACACAAAAACAAAAACATAGATTGTGACCCAGATTATACTAGCATGTTGAACAATACAGATTAACAAACAGCTTCTTATTGATTAATCACAAGGATTACAACTAGTCATATACCTATTTGTGACAATTAAGCTCTGTGTGTTCATGTGTGTGTGCGTACAATTTCTTACCAATTTGTATGTCTGTAACTTCTATACAAAACAACACAATGACCTTGCTTATATATGGTCAACATGACCAAGCAAGTCAACCCTCTCTAATACAAATACAATTACACATCACACACTTTTAAACAAATTACAACTTTGACCCTCTATTTAATCTTGAATACAATTCTAGTCTAACAATCTCCCCCTTTGGATTCAAGATTAAAATTTTTTGACAATAATCTTCAGGTCTTCTTATCTTCAGCAAATAATCTTTTTCAGCTTTGACTCTTGAAAACTTTGATATCTTCAGATCTTTTACATTTGTTTAAAGTAGTTCCCCCCCTTTTAATTTAGCTTTTAAGAACTTTGAATAATCAATCTTTTCTTCAAACATTTACTTTCTTTCACTTTCACTTTGACAAACTTTCACTTTGAAGATTTTGAAATCTGACTTTGACTATCTTGATCATCTTGAACTCATCTCCCTTTCTGTTTAAAACTTTTCTTCTGAACTTGAACTTTGATGTATCTCCCCCTTTTTAATGATTTGTAAGAATCAAAATCATTAAAACTCTTCAAGTTCAGCTTGGTCTTTGAATGATTTCCGCACACTGTCTGATAAGCACAGTCTTCATGAGCTTTCATCCTCCCCTTATGATGGAAATTTGAACAATCTCCCCTTTTTATAAAATGATCAATCTTCCCCAGATAGAAAAATTAGCAATCTCCCCAAGACATGTTATGAGAGAATCTTATCTGAATGAGCCGTCAATTCATGAATAAATTCATCTGAATCTTTTCAAATTCAGACAAATTATGAGTTGTAACCCTGAATCAACACATGAAACAGTTAGGAATGCCTGTCAGTAGCACAAATCCACTGTGTACAACGAATGTACAATATAAGGAGCTGGTTTGATGTTGACTCCCCAGGACTTCCATTCAATCATTGAAAAACTCAAGGTATTTTCTATGAATGTTCTGACAGAAAAGCAAATTTTCTGTATGCTCGTGCTTGTGTATGAAAGAATTAAGCACAATGATTGTGTTCCATAAGGTTCAAAGTATGTAAATCATTGAGACAACAATGATATACACAGACTCAATGTGCATGATGAAGGGTCGAAGGTGGGTCAACTTTCCTTCTTTTTCAATATCAGTATCTTCCAAGTGAAGAACTAATAGCATATATGTTGCATCCCCAGAAAATGTGAAACATTCTCCTTTTAAGAAAAGAATGAGTAGCTGGTGGGGTTGTATGCAAGAGATGGCATGGGCTCACTACCTTTTTCAATGATGGTCACCAAAGAATGTGAACCAATCAGTAATGTGGTGCAGAGTTTATATTCTTTTACTCTGTTCTCTCACCCTCTTTCTTTTAATCATTTAAGCTCACATCTAACCAATCTCTCATTTTCATTTTACCTCTTCACACACCAACACTCAATCTTTTTACCCCTCTCCCCTCAATCACTCAGGGAATACTTCCTGGGTAGGAAACACTGGTTATCGTGAATCCATGAAAGTTCTGTTAAGCTCACACATCAAAGCCCATGTATTGTCCTAAAAGAAAGTGTTGTACAATGATTACTTTGACAATTTAAGCACAAGAAATCATTTGTCAGTATGTGTATGCTCATCAAGAATCAGAATGATATTTGAGCATTTTAAACATTTAAGATTTCTCAAAAGTTTTTATATGAATGAATAAGCATGAAAGAATAGAAATGTTTTGAGAATCTGACAATGATTAAGATCAGATCAAAATTCATGAAGAATAATATTTTGGGAAATCAAAGACGTAGTATGTTTATATGAACAATATATAAACATTTTTAACAATTAAAGCACATATCAGTATAGAAATGACGTTTGATTCAAACAACAGTGAATAGCAAACGACGGGAGTAATATCATAGAAAGATTTAACTTTTGATACATGGTAATAACAAGTTCAAGAAAAATGTACTGAACCAATGTATGTATGAATACTTGACAGTATATAGATATGACAATTACACAAGTATTTGTCATTAGAAACACACGGTCAGATAATCATCAAAGTATCTAAAATAAAATCATTTTTAAAAAACCACACTTCTCAATTCATGAAAACACTTTAAGAATGTGAAGTGGTTTGAACATTTAATCCAAAAATGATTTTCACAAGTGAAAGTTGTTCATCTTTCAACAAGTGATGAAGTGTAAGGATTAGAGATATATACCTTTAAATCAAAATCCTTAACTCCCCCTAAAATGAATATTTTCAGTTAAGTATCCTTGACAAAAACTCAGATATCCTCCCCCTTGATACCTGTAAAAATTCAAGTTATTAGAAAAATATAACAATGAAAGTACATTTAGCTCATATCTCCTCTAACTAAAAGATATAGCATTTAACTCCCCCTCAAATCAAAAACTTCTAGAAAAGATGTTATCATTTAAGAATCCTATCAGAAGAAAAACATTTGAGTACGGGTTTTGAACTTAAGTATTCAAAAGCCATGATTACTTATTCTCCGGTGAGAATAGTAATGTTCAGTTTTACCAATGAAGCACGGGTTCTGATCTGATGTAATCAGAAGCCAAAGTTCTGAAACATTGAGGAATGGGTCTTGAACTGTTTTATCCAAGAGCCATAGTTCTTTGAAGCACGGGTTCTGAACTGATTTATTCAGAAGCCTTTATTCTTTCTCCCCCTTAGTCTTTATTTGCCTGCAACACAGGTTTAGCTTTTGGTATCCACTGGTATTTGGATCCTGAATTGTTAGTTGCAGTTCTAGTAGGAGAGATAAAATAAGAACCATACCAGTTATTTTCATAATTTTTATTAACAAAATCATTTGAACCGCAGTAGGAACAACTAATTTTCTTTTGCGCTAACCTGATCAATTGATTTATAGTGTAAACCAGATCAGGTTTGCCAAAAGTTTTACCTTTCGAAGCATAATTCCTTTTAGTATTTGGTGTATGCTCAAATGATTTATCTTCTTTATTCTTCTCCTCCGAAGATCCTTTAATTTTCCAAACCCAATTCTCTTTATCTTTCTCAGCTTTCTTTCTCCAATTCATTTTCTTCTGAGACTTATTCTTCTTGAAGTTACCTGAACCATCAACATTTTTATCAAAGAATAGGTTAGAAGGACGAATCTAATCATTAAATTTAGAAGTATGACTGTCAGTTGAATCAAATAAAGGATTAATAGAAACATGTGTGAAAATTGAACTTGCTGCTGATTTGAATGAACATTCGGATGTAGCTAGATCATCTCTCGGTGATTGAGCTATTGATTCAGGCGTCTTATGCTCAGTCAGCTTCACCTTGAACATGATCTCCTCAAGTTCTTTGATCTTTGTAGACAAACAGTTTCTTTCATTTGACAGTATGTCAAACTTCATATGCAATTCAGATTTGGCATTCTTCTCCTTCTGAATGTTTGTTGACAACTCAGATAACTTCTTTGTAAGCTCTTCTATCTTAGTTTCAAACACTTTTCTCTCTTTTGTAAAATATTTTTCTAAACACTTTTGCTTAACTATCTTCTTCTTCTCTGTAGCAAACTTTTCTCTTTCCAAGATGATAACTTTCTCAAAATCTAACACTTGTTGAGAAAGTTTAATGCATTTCAGCTCCACCGATTTCTTTTCTTCAAAAGCTTTTCTAGAAAATTCAGAGAACTTTTGAGCAAAAGATTTTCTTTCTTTCTCAAGCCCTTCTTTTTCTTTCTTCTCTTATCAACTTGAACTTCCAATTCAGATATTTTCTTCTTCAGCTCAACATTGTCTTTCTCTAAGTCCTTTCTCTTCCTCTCAATCTTCTTTATCTCTTCTTGGGCTTTTGAGTTGTCTCTATCTTGGGTTGCTTTCTCCTTCATCATGTTAATCTCAACCTCAAGACTGAAGACTTTATCTTTCAGCTTATCTCTTTCAGCAAAGATTTGTGAATTTGTCTTTCTCAGCCCTTCAGATGTATCACTAGCAATGTTTTCTCTCCTTCTAAGATCATCAATCTCTTTTAGCATTTGCTCCTTCTTTGACCATGTAGTATCTACATTTAGACCTTCAAACCTTTTCAACTTTGTTTGCAGAGCAAAAATATCTTTTTCCTTTGATTCAATAATGTCAGGATCTGAATTCTTAACAAGAATAAACACTCAGAAACAATATTAAAGGAGTTTGCGGAATAACACTTTAATATTCAAAGATCAATGAAACAGTGAATCAGAAATCACAAATTGTAAACTTTATTGAATGATTTAAAGCTACAAGATTTCACACACAACCTCAATATTGATGAACAGGCTCACCAATACGAATTCTACTTCTCTTGAACTAGGGATCTAAACCTTGAGGTTGATTCTCTCTATCAAAAACAAAAACTCAGAATATTGTCTAACTTCATGTTCTAAACTATTCATAATAATTCTATACATATACTAAAGATAAAAGATAATTACAAAATATAAAAGATCTTCAGTATAATCTTCCATAGATATCTCCAAGACTTTCCATGATTATCTTCAGTCTTGATCTGCACGTATCTTGATTATCTCTTAAGCAACATTAAGTTGTAGCAGTATTAACACTCTGAACAGTATTAATTTTCTTCAGCAGTATTAACTTTGATTTGGCAGTACTAACTCCAACAGTACTAACTACTAGCAGTACTAACTCTTCAAGCAGTACTAACTATTGAAGTAGCAGTACTAACTTGTCAAGTAGTATTAAATCTACTAGCAGTAGTAATCATATAGTACTAGCAGTAGTAACCAGTTGTGCAATTCTCAATTCCCAACAATCTCCCCCTACAAAATTAATTTTAGAGTTAGAAATACATTCAGAGCAAACAAAATCTTTCTTTAGATCTTTATCATTTTTCATTCTATCAATTTTAGCAAGAAGAGATGAGTTCTGAATCTTCAGATCCTTGATTTCAGCTTCCATAGTTGGAATCTCTGGCATGTATGCTAAAGCACAATCTCTGTTGGTTAGCACCAGATTTCCTTTTTTATCTGTGTAAGGCATGATGATATCTGAAAAAAATACAAAAAAAATCAGAAGACTTTAATCACACTAAGAAATATGACAGTTAAATCTCATATTGCAACTTGATATCAAAAAACATATGCTAGAAATGATCTTTAATCAGAAAATCAGAAAAATCACTTAAAATGAAAAACAAGTATAGAATTCGCAAGCAAGAATTCGTAAGTATAGAATTCGTATAGCACAATTCGCAACTCACACACAAAGAAATTCACAAGTATAGAATAAGTAAAGTACAATTCGCAAGACACTTAGGATACAAAATCTTGAACTTTTCACAGAACAGTGGTTTACGAATTATAAGCTTTTCGTAGAATACTCAGTTGCGAATCCTGCACAATTCGTAAGTGTGTCTTGAGCGAATTCTTTGAATTCGTATCTCTCTCAGGTGCGAATTCCTCTGAATTCGTAAGTCTCACACTTGCGAATTCCTCCCTTAGCAAATTTTCTTCTCTGCGAATTCTTTCCTTAGGATCTACAAAAATAGGTATTTTGCGAATTCCTTGGCTCTGCGAGTTCTACTTGCGAGTTCTTCATGAAGTCTGCGAATTCTGTAGATCTCGAGTCGATTTTATAATTTTTCAACAAAAATCCACCTAAAACTTGATATTTGGCTCTGAAACTTTGTAGGAATGATCTTTATGCCATCGAACACAACCCTACGGAGTGAATTTCCCTGAAATTGACTTTTGAATTGGAAATCGATCACTGGCAGTCCGTGAAAAACAACATTCTGGATATGTACAAATCGATCAAAATCTTGCAATCTGTTGATCAATTGATTAATCAACCAACACAAGAATTGTTTCACTTCAATGAACGAACATTGTGAACTTAATTTCACATTCAATTCATCACTCAATCACAATCTTGAATTCAGTGTAACAGTGACTTTCTTGAAAGAAATATCGATCTTTCTGAATTTTCTGATTTGTGCTCTGATACCAATTGTGACCCAGATTATACTAGCATGTTGAACAATACAGATTAACAAACAGATTCTTATTGATTAATCACAAGGATTACAACTAGTCATATACCTATTTGTGACAATTAAGCTCTGTGTGTGTTCATGTGTGTGTGCGTACAATTTCTTACCAATCTGTATGTCTGTAACTTCTATACAAAACAACACAATGACCTTGCTTATATATAGTCAACATGACCAAGCAAGTCAACCCTCTCTAATACAAATACAATTACACATCACATACTTTTAAACAAATTACAACTTTGACCCTCTATTTAATCTTGATTACAATTCTAGTCTAACACAGATTCTAGAGTGAGAAATATTTTTGTACGTATTGAGAGAGTTCATTTGTAACATTTGTGATATCAAATACAAATGACATTGTGATTAATTGTGTGTGATCAATCTGTGTGATTAAGCTTGAAACTGTGACTATCAAAATTTCTCAGACTTAAGTGTATAAAAGCTGCAAATAAAGACTAAAATATATGGAGCTAAGGTAGAGAAATGGACCTGCCCTACTCATTGGGAGTAGGTGGTGCTATAGCAGTGGGTAGGAACTCCTCTGCTTCAGTGATCAGCTCTGGTGGGTAGGGTCCAATGCTAACATATTCATTTGGATGCTCAACAACCCATTCAGCTTACATAACTCCTTCTCTCTTCATCTGGTAGTTTCTATGGAGGGCAGTGAGCCTTCTCATCTTTTGCACAGGTCTATCCTGCTCTTTCAAGCAAGCTAGCAACTTGTCCTCACTACCCTTAATCTTCTCCTCCATCTCTTTCTTTTGCTTCTCCATCCTTGCCATCCAAATGGCATCTCTCTCTTCCAACTTCTTAATCAGGATGTCCTGGTTTTCTAGAACCTTAACCACCTAGATGAATGAGTTTGTTTCAATTCTTGACTATTGTTGGTGCATTGGTGCATATTGTGGTTGGCTCACAGGTTGAGAAGTGCCAGCAGCAATTGCTGCTGCAACAACAACAATTGTTGCAGCATGGGAAGATCTTCTCATTGCCTTCTCAGCATTCTTCTTGACTCTCTTCACTATTTGAGTTACTATAACAGATTTTCTTGAGACCATTTCATCAGTGGGCAAAGATCTGACCTTATCCTTTGTGAGTAAGGCATGGATGAGTGAAGGGTGCCAAATATATCCCTTTGTCTTCTCCATACATGACTTGATGCTCCTACTAATTACTTCCCCTATACTGAACTTCTTCCCACTCATGATACAATAGAGGATGACCATCCTCTCAAAAGTGATACTTGTGTCATGAGTGGTAGGCTGGAGGGTGTTCCTAATGAAATAGAACCAAACATTCATAACAGGGAGTAAGTCCCTACTTTCATGGTCCAATACATTATGTTTTTCCATGTGGTTCCAGGCTGGGCTATGGTCATGAGAATCTTCCTTGCATCCTCCTCTGTGGTTTTGTTTACAAGGGTTCTATAGACAATGTTGCTGGGTGCAACTATTCCAAAAAGATTATCAATGATGGTTGGATCAGAGGATACATCACAGCCCCTTACCTTCACTGTATGGCTCTTAGATGATGCAACCTCAGCATATAATTCCTTGATTTGGGAGAGGTTGAATCCATAAGGTACTGCACAAAACAACTCCCAACCCATTCTCTTAATGGTCTCATCCAGAAAAGGAAATTCTCTCAAGCATTCAAGGCTAAACCCCTTATTAGCTAAGGCCTCTTTGGAAGCCAAATGACCAAACTGGTCATATGCTTCCCTACTATTAAAGGTGCTAAAGGAGATATTGACTCTCCGGGACTTGTTTTACTTGGGTTCATGTGAGTTTACTGATAAGTGCATAACTTGTCACATTCTAGCACTTATTTGTTTTATATTTTCTCTTATTTTTAGTCTCCCAATCACCAAATTTGAGTCTTTTAGTCTGTTTTTACCCTTTTATTTTAGTTGGAGCTAAGTAAAAGGAATGTCCCATGTTTGTACTATTTTTGATAAAGAATTCAACAGTTTGGTATGCTGCAGCAGGAGGCTACAACATGGTCGCAGTTCCAGCAAGTACAAGACATCACTTCATAAACTTTTTGCAGGAGAATCAGATTCCAGCCGCCTGAACCTGTTTTGCAAGCAGGAGCTGATGGCATCTTTTGAAGAATATAATTATATTTTTGAAGAAAGCATCTTGTACTTCTATTACCCATTGGGTAAAGACCTTTGGTTTAAGGAATCTTTGTACTCCTTATTAGACATTTGATGCTCTTTTGTTTCCCTCCTCTTGTATAAGTAGGGGCTTAATTTCAGTAGTTTGGAAGGCAACTTTGATGTAACTTGAAGCTTGATTTTTCAAGTAAACATTAGCTTTAATATTTAGTTTAAATTATAGTTTCTTTGGCAAGGGAAACAACTAGGTGGTTTTCTAAAACTACTTAGTAGTTATTGTCATCTTTTATTTGCTTTAATCTACGTAATCTTTTGGAACTTTATTTTTCATGTCTTTACATTTCGCATTTATACTTATGTCTTCTATTTATTTTCAAGCGATGATGGGCTAATACCCCTGGCTTGGGTGTAAGTAAGGGTTGGGAGATAAAGGCCTTTGTGATAGTGGAAGATTGCTTTAGCTATCGACCATCCTCCTTGCTATTCACCTTATGTTCCTAAGTTTCATCTGAGTGTTTCTTGACAAAGTGATGCATGTTGTTCCACTTACATGACTTGGACTTGTATTCAAGACAACGCAAATTTTAGAACATCGGAGTGTTGTAGTAGGTAATACCGTATCAATCCTTTGGGATTGTGAACTACATGAAAAGAGCAGTAAGATTTGCACGACATTGGTTGGGTCTCCCGAATGCGTGGAGCTGCCAGTACATAGTCCCATCTGCACCTTGAAAGAGGGCTTCTCAGTTCAGTAGTAAGGTCGAGAACCAATGATGCAGCTTCATGCTGCAGCAGTCTACCTAAACACATTGTAGCTAAACTCCAACCTAAACTTACACCCATGCACTTCTTTTACTGTTTTAAATCCATTTCAAATCTATCAACTTACTCAAAGATCATTCCTTCGAATTCTCTCATTGAAATCACCTTTTAAGTTGACTTGGATTAATTGTTTGTTTTAATTGTCTCTGTAGGATCGATATTCGGTACTTAGTACCACTTTATTACTTGTTTTCAGAACGATACTGGTTTGGCATGTATACTTGTGTTTTATTTCTTTGTTGAAAAAATAGGGATACATTTACTAGAGACCATTTACCTTTTTACCTTTGCTTGCTTTCTTCTTTGGTGTCTTGAAAATATTAGCCAAAGTTTCTTCATTCTCTGTTTTTGCTGCAGCAATCTCTGCACTGCCCACAACAACATCTTCATCCATTGAATCATCATCCTCAGAACTTTCTCCTTCGGTTTCATCCTCCTCACTGCTTTCCTCTTTAATTCCCTTCCTTTTGTTTTCAGCCTCTGTCAGGATCGAAATTCAAAACAAGAATTTAAATAGACACTCAGAAACTTTGTTAAAGAAGTTGTGGAATAACACTTTAACAAGAAATCAATGAAACAGTATATAAAATCAAATCACAAGTTATATTGAATTAACTTAATGATTACAACCAAAGCCTCAATCTGTTGAACAGGCTCAACAGACGTTCAATACTTCTCTAATGAAAGGATTACTAAGAATCTTGAGGCTAATTCTCTCTTAGAAAACAAAAGACGTATATCTCTATAATCTAATACTTCTAGACGATATATACAAAACAGATTACAAGATAATTATTAAAATAACAATGATCTTTAGCATCCATTCCATAATTATCTTCAGCTCCTTGTCTTTTGCTTTAAGTAACCAACCATCCTTATCAATTGTTAGCAGTATTAACTTGGTCAGTAGTACTAACTTTGTTAGCAGTACTAACCTTATTAGCAGTACTAACATGCTAGCAGTAATAACTCTGTTTAAGTAGCAGTACAAATTTCTTCAGCAGTAGTAATCTTTCAGACTCAGCAGCACTATCCAGACTTAGTATATTTCAGACCCAACAATCTCCCCCTAACTTAACTTTTGAAATCAAGAAGTTAAGTTCTTCAAAATAGGAACTTCATGATGCTTTCAAAACTACTGCTCAACTTCCCAGATTAGGATCCAAATCTGCACTTTGATTGATTGTTCTTCTAATCTCAATTTTGGCCATTTCTGAACCTGTAGGGCAGACCAACTTAGCTTTTAGCATCCCTTGCAACTTTTCTTTGCTGTGGTCATACACCTTATCAACCATATAGTACTTATGAAAGCTTTTATCAATGGTTATGACATATACTCCAGATCTTTCAATAAGCATCCAGTGATCAATGCTGTTAAATCCTTCTCTGTGATGCAAGTCTTTGATAAGATATTCAACTTTATCAGGGTCAAACATCATGCATAAATACTCCAGAGCCCTCTTTGTTAAGCTCATCCTTACTCCTTTCAACAAGTCACCATGCAAGTTCAATCCAACCTTGTACATTTCTTCCAAATCAACTCTGGTAGAACTTCTTATGATCTTACCCCAAGTTGAATAAACCTCATACTTGTCACCCATTCTTTTGATTCTGAAGTATTTTGTGCCTTTATCCATCATAGTATCCCAATGAATGATTTATGGGGCTTTCACTGAGATAGGATCAACTTTCAATGGTTCTTCATCTGTCACTGTCATATACAAATCAATCTGCTCATCAGATTATCTTGGCTGTTCTGAAGGTTGTTGACTTGATTGCTCTTGACTCTGCTCTTGAGTTTCAACATGCTCTTGTTGTTTATGCTGCTCTTGTTGTTTATGCTGCTCTTGTTGTTTCTGTTCTATGAGTAACTGGATTAGATCCTTCTCCATTTCTGATCCTCTTCCACCACTCATCTTTAATTTCAGCATACCTTCCAATCTGATCACATCATGCTTATACTGCTTTTCCACCAGATAATATTCTATTTGTGCCTTTGACATAAACAACACATAAACTCCACATTGCTTAAGTAACCTCCAACTCAACACACTCTGCTTTTCAAGTTGTATTTTTTCAGGTTCAAACATTAGACATATCCAGCCTATGATCAACCTTGTATCATCCTGAGCTCCTTTCTGAATCTTGTCTTCATACAACTTCATTCGAACAGAATACATGTCTTCCAAGTCACTTCTTGAGCACTTTTGCATGAACTGATGAAAACTTGTATAGATTTCAAATCTGTTATTTGCTCTTTTGATCCTTAGAAAGTGCTTGTCTTTCTCCACACACACATCCCAGAAAATAATCTTTGGTAGCATTGAACTGACTGGAGTAGCAGGCACAGGAGGTGCATCTGTAGTTCTTGATGATTCAGCTTCCATTCTTTCACTGCCCTGCTCTTTCTCACCTTCCTCAGTTCTAGGCCTTTTTGCCTTTCTCTTTGTAGCAATTGATTTCATTCTCTTGGCAGCTCCAATCTTCTGAGCTAGTGTCTCTTCTTTCTTCACTTCTACCTTTTCTTTAGTCGGAGTGCCTTTTTCACTGTCAGGAAAAGGCTGTTGAATGTTCAGATCATGTCTTTCTTTCATCTCTCTTTCAAATTCAACCCTCTGATTGAAGTCTCCATGCAGCTTGGCCATCTCCTTTTTGTATAAGTCTTCTATCCTACTAAAAGACATTTTTGTAAACATCCCTTCAGGAACTCCAACAGATCCTTTCAAGAAGTTTATCATCTTTCTTCTTTCCTGTGCAGCTAGAAAGGTCTTTGAAGGCTGCCTTTGTCTGGTTGCTTTCATTGTAACCCTCTTTGCAGCAGTCTTCAAACTCTTCTGATATTCTTCATTTAGCCTTGTTGCCAAATCTCTTGCAATATTTCTGTCTTTGGCCTTTTGAATATCATCCTCCTTTTTAAACTCTTTTTAAACTGTGCATTTAGTTCCAATTGCCCTGTGTCCTTGTGGAAGATCAACCAGATCCCACACATTTTGCAGCTCAAATTGCAACAGCTCCTCTTGCATTGCTTCTATCCAGCTTGGGTCTTTCATTGCATCATAAGCCTTCTTGGGTTCAATCTGGGATACAAAATAAGACAACAAACCTGACTGGAAGTCTTTCAATCCTCCTAACTTACTTTGATGCCTTGTGATCCTGGGAGAATTGATATCACCAATCACCAACTGAAGAGGTTGATTCTTCTGAGTTCTTGTTTGATGAACAACCTCCTCATTAATATTTGCATCAAGATTGGAGTCATTCTTTTCAGGAGTGTTTCCACCAAAAACTGAAGAATTTTCATCATCAGTATCATCTCCTGACAATATGGGCATTTCAGGACCTGTGTTTCCTAAACCTGAAGGATGAGCATCCTTTTTTCCACCTTTATCCTTTTCATCACCTTTAGCATCTTCATCTTGTTCTGATTCGAAATCCTCTGTTTCTGAAACATCCTTCTTTTCTTGATGACAATATTCAACAGGATCAACTGTAGGTATAGGGAACAACACAAACTCTTGTCTATGTGCTTGTACCATTGCTGAACTTGTTCCTGCAATTTGCACATTACTAAAACCCAAAAAATTAGTGAGTGAATCACTGTCAAACAGCCAATCAGGACATGTACCAATTTGATTTGGTGTGTTCTCATTGCATTTGACATTGTCACTTTCCTCTATAATCCTGGAAGAACTGTTGAATACTTTGTATGCCTTGCTCTGAGAGGAGTATCCAACAAGAAATCCATCCTCAGTTTTGCTTTCAAACTTGCCTAAATGAGATTTGGTGTTGAGGATTGTGCAAGGACACCCAAAAGGTCTGGAAAATCCAATAAAAAGTTTCTTCTTGTTGAAAAGTTCATAAGGTGTCTTTCTTTGGGTTTGGACTACTAGAACTCTGTTTTGGACATAACAAGCAGTATTAACTACTTATGCCCAGAAAGTAATGGGTAGCTTTGAATCTGCCAACAGAGATCTAGCAGCCTCAATCAATGTCCTATTTCTCCTCTCAGCAACATCATTTTGTTGAGGAGTCCTAGGAGCACTGAATTGTCTCTCAATACCTTTAGTCTCACAAAAGTTGTTTAAGTCACTGTTTTTAAACTCAGTTCCATTATTAGATCTGATGACTTTAACTCTTAGATTTGTTTGGTTTTCAATCCTAAGGACAAAGGATTTGATCAGTCCACTTGTCTCATCCTTTGTCCTCAGAAAATATACCCAAGTAAATCTAGAAAAGTCATCAACAATGACTAAGCAATAGGATTTCTTACCAATACTCGTCACATTTGTAGGACCAAAAAGATCCATATGCAATAACTGAAGGGGTGAATAGATTGTGTTTATTTCTTTGGACTTATGAGAAGTTTTGTGCTGCTTTCCTTTAAGACATGCAACACAATGATCATCACATGAAAACACTTTTTGAGGCAAACCTCTCACAAGGTTGTTTTTCACAAGTTTGTTCATAGTTTTAAAATTCATGTGACACATCCTTCTGTGCCAAAGAGATGATTCATCTAAAGAAGCTTTTCAAAACAGACAGTTTAGTGATGAATCAGATGAAACACTCTCTAAGTCCAAAAAATAAACATTATCCTTTCTAGGAGTTCTAAGTAGTATCATATTTTCATCGACTACCTTGAATCTGGGAGCAAGGATAATACATTCAGTATCACTAAATAATATACTATGTTTCTTGTCACAGACCTGTGATACACTTAACAGGTTGTATCTCAATTGCTCGACATAGTAAACATCTTCAAAAGTCATCTTACCTTTTGAAACCATACCTTTACCACTTATCTTACCTCCTGCTGGATTGTCACCAAAAGCAACACGTCCTCCATCAAACCTTTTGAAATTTTGAAGGCAGGCCATGTTACCTGTCATGTGCCTAGAGCAACCACTATCTACATGCCAAATGCTCTTCCCCTTGAGTTGTTGGTTGCCCTGTACATAAGATAAAACAGTTAGTGTCTTGAGGGAACCCAAGCCAAAATGGTCTTGGGTTGCCCTTTCTCATCAACATACTCATATTCATTAAGCTTAGTCTTGATGAGATGATTAGAGTTAGGAATCTCATGGCTGGAATACTTTGTCTTAATTATAGGTTTGTCAGTATTAACACTGATAGCAGTACTATCCTTGTTAGCAGTATTAACTTGGTCAGCAGTACTAATTTTGTTAGTTGTACTAACCTTATTAGCAGTACTAACTTGGTCAACAGTACTAACTCTGTTAGCAGTACTAACTTTATTAACAGTACTAACTTGGTCAGCAGTAGTATTGCTATCAGCAACACTATTTCTGTTAGCAGTATTATTTGAGGTAGCAGTACTAACAGGTTTAGTGTCTTTTGGAACCCAATTTTTGACAAAGTCGTTTGCTTTTCTATTCTTTGAGTTACTCCTTGATTTGCTTGGAGTATTTTCTTTTGCTTCAACAAACTTATTCTGAATATGAGATTTTGCAGTACCAGTTTTCATTGGTGTTGTTCTCACATTATCAGCCATGTGGTTCCTTGATTGTTTTGATTTCTTCCTATAACCAACAGAATTTCGTGTTTGTCTTTGAAAAGTAATTCTTTGGTTAACAAGATTGAAATAACAGTATTTGGCTAAATGATTCAACTTGCCACAAATAAAACAAGGCTTTGGTCTATTGATTTTGCTTAGATCAATTCCTTGTTTTTGAGCCCACTGGTTATTTCTGTTTCTCTGATTTTCCCCTAATTTTATCATGTTGATGGGGCTTGTTCTGTTGACAAGTACAAGGATTTACAACGGTAGTTTGCATATAGTGAACTCCCTGTACCTTTTCCTTCTCTGTCTTAAAGGTCTCAGCTTTCTCACTCTTGACAAATGGTTTACCCCCTTCTCATTTGTAAGAATATGGTTTTCTAAGGGAATTTTTTTCTGGTCTTCCTTATTCTTATCCTCAGTGTTCTCTTCTTCAGACTCTACTTCAACGACTACATTGTCTAGTGGATCTACTTATGTGGCTCCTGCAGGTAAGTCATTCTTATCTTGCCTTTCTAAGAGGTCTGAGGTGGGTGGGATATAGTTGTTATTGTAAGGTGGATGGGTGTTGTTGTAGCCTATACCTCTCTTCAGTTTGTCATGAACTTGAGATTTGAGTAAGGTGTCCATTGCTTTAGAAGCATTGGAAAATTTCTCAATGTCTAATTTGGCCTTCTCAAATTCACTCCTAACTTTCTCACATTCTTCTCTAGCCTTCTCTAGATTAATCTCTAACTCCTTCTTCTCCCACTTCCAATAGTTGTGATCATATGAATGTTGAAGTTCATTGGCCTGATATGCCTTAATTTGTTCTTCAAAATTCACAATGATGAAATTAGACTCTCTCCTATGTTTCTCCAACCTTTTAAGATCATCACACATGCTCTGATTGTTATCCCTGTACTTTCTAACAGTTTCAAGACAGGCTTTAGAGCAAAGTTTAGATTTTACCTCTGTGGGGATTGTTGTGCTTGAAGACTCTGAAACCTTAGCCATCAATGCTTGATTCTGGATTGCCTCGTCTGCTTGATCACTCCAATCAAATCCCATTCCATCTTGTGAGACAAGTGCTTGAGATGAGTTCCTGTTGTTGTTGTAGTTTATGGACTTTGATTGTTGATTGTTGCTCCCATGCTGTTGAGAGATTCCTCCTCTGTATTCTCTTGCAAAGTGTCCCAGTTTATGACACTTGTAGCATTCCACCTTGGATTTGTCAAATCCAGCACCATCTTCTCTTCTCATGGCAAAGTTGTTTCTTCTTGTTCTTTTAATGAATCTTTTGATTCTCATGGTGAGCATTGTCATTTTCCATTTGATGTCCATCTCTTCAAGATCATCAACATTAATCTGCTCCAGATCATCATTGATAAGAGAAGATTTAGCATGACTAGCAAGGAAGGCTTCCAAAACAGAATCATTGGGTCCATCCTGTTTTGAACCATAAGCAACACTAATTGATTCTGTATTAGCAGAAGAATCAGTAGTAGATGATAGGAGAGCAGCATTGTGAGAATATCCAGATGGCTTCTTCTTTGATTCAACCTCTACTTCAAACACCCTGAGATCATTTTAGAGGTCATCAAGTTCCTTATCCTCCAGATTATCATTCTGCCTGAAGGATACTGTATACATTATCCATTCTTCACCAAGAGATCTTAGAAACTTTCTGTTGACATCGTCCTGGTCCATCTTGACACCAATAGTGGCTAATTCTCCAATCAACTTGTTGAATCTATCAAAGGTTTGAGTCATAGACTCATTCTTTGTAGACATAAAATTTTCATATTGTTGCTTGAGAATTGCTTTCTGATTTCTCTTAGTGCTTTTGGTACCTGAAAATCTCTTTTCCAAAGCATTCCACAAGATTTTGGCATCAGCACAGTTGCAAAACTGATGTTGATATTCATTAGGAATTGCCAAGAGCAGAGTGCTCAAGGCTTTCATCTCAGACTGCCTCATTTTTCTTTCTCCATCAGTCTTTGGTGGAGGTCTCTTGCCATCTGCTCCAATCTCTTTTACATTGGAGGGACCATTCTCAATGATGTCCCACATTGAGTAGTTTGTAAGAAGTATATACTGCCTGATCCTGATTTTCCACATGTCAAACTCATTAGGTTTGAGCATGGGAATCTTTGAAATAAGAACACTGTCGTGTGATCCATCCATGATGATTATTGATTTCTGAGTTCCTTCGCTCGGATACCACTTGTCAGGATCGAAATTCAAAACAAGAATTTAAATAAACACTCAGAAACTTTGTTAAAGAAGTTGTGGAATAACACTTTAACAAGAATGAAACAGTATATAAAATCAAATCACAAGTTATATTGAATTAACTTAATGATTACAACCAAAGCCTCAATCTGTTGAACAGGCTCAACAGACGTTCAATACTTCTCTAATGAAAGGATTACTAAGAATCTTGAGGCTAATTCTCTCTTATAAAACAAAAGACGTATATCTCTATAATCTAATACTTCTAGACTATATATACAAAACAGATTACAAGATAATTATTAAAATAACAATGATCTTCAGCATCCATTCCATAATTATCTTCAGCTCCTTGTCTTTTGCTTTAAGTAACCAACCATCCTTATCAATTGTTAGCAGTATTAACTTTGTCAGCAGTACTAACCTTATTAGCAGTACTAACATGCTAGCAGTAGTAACTCTGTTTAAGCAGCAGTACAAATGTCTTCAGTAGTAGTAATCTTTCAGACTCAGCAGCACTATCCAGACTTAGTATATTTTAGACCCAACAGCCTCTATACCCCTGCTACTGTCTCCCCTCTCCACAACGACAGTCACAGCCTCATGCTCCAGAGGCTATGATTGTCCATCCAAAATAGCTTCAGGGCTGGATGGTTAAGTACCATAGGTTTCTAGCACTAAAGTAGGTGCAGGTAGTGTTGTGTGGCTTTGTGTTTGTGGTGGGATTGGAATGGTGACATTCATGATGGTTGTGGCAGTAGGCATCAATGGTGGTGCAATATTGGTTTCTCCCAAAATGAAGGCCATGGTAGCATCAGCCTCATCAAGGGGATTGGTTTGGCTTGAATCGGGTGTGTTGTGGGATGGAGTTCCAGAATTGTTGGTTGAGTTTTCAGTGGTTTGTGGGCTTGGAGTCAATGGGAACCTTCCACCAAGCAAAAGGACTTGTGGTGGATCATTTTGGGGTGAGGATGGCTCTTTGTTGATGTCAATGTTTAGTGACTTATGGCTGGATGATGCAGAGGAAACAGAGTTGGAGGATGTTTGGGTTGTGGTTGCCTTGGCTTTGGCTTTCTCTCCTTCCCCTGTTTTCTGCTTCTTCAATGGGGTCTTGGCTGCCAAAGATGGCATTGCCACAGCCTTTCCCTTTGATTCTTGGTTCTTCTCCTCCATTCTCTCCTCTTGTTTTTGTTTTCATATGCTCCTACGAACAGCTTGATCACCCCCTGTTTTTGTTGCTTTTCTTGCCTGAGATTTCACCCTCTTCATTATTCTCTCCCTTGAAATATAATAGAATATCCTGTAGAACACTGTTCTAGCCGACTCTATCTCTTCCAAAATGTTAAAATAATGAAATTTAAGCTAGTTAAGGGTTGTGATCGTGGGAATTTAGTTGAGGGAACCGAATGGTGAGGGAGGTTAAAAGGTTTTAGTTCAAAGTTAATTACGAGATTTGAAAGGATTTTCTACAATGATGCTTTTTCTTGGAACTAAAAAGATATCATTTTCTTTTCCTGTAAAAAAGTAGAGTTAAAAAGCATCGTGTAGTTTTTTCTGAGATTTTTTCGACTGAAAAGACTGTTAGGGTACTGTGCAGATTGCTGCAGTAAAGCATATAATGCAATAGCAACCTACGGTTTTCTCCCAAAATCTTTTTATTCTAAAAGGCTCCTTTTCAACTAAAATTTAAATTTTAATCTACAGTATGTACATATTTACATTCTCAAAGGTTGTGATAGCCTTCCAAACTATGCTCTCAAGCTTGAGTGAGGTGTACCACAGATGTGGTACCTATGGTTGCTACAACATCATTATAAGATTTCACTCTTTGACCATTTACTTTGAAAATGGATCCATTGTTAGGGTCAATGAGTTCAACAACCCCATAGTGAAGGACTTTGTGAACTACAAATGGCCATGTCCACTTGGATCTTAGCTTACCTGGAAACAGTTTGAGTCTTGAGTTAAAGAGTAACACCTTTTGTCCAGCTACAAAATCCTTTTGTGAGATCCTCTTATCATGACACTTTTTGGTTTTGTCTTTAAAATCTTGGAATTTTCATAAGATTGGTCTCTTAGTTCCTCAAGTTCATGAATTTGTAGCTTTCTTCTTTCTCCTGCAGCATTAAGACACATGTTTAGTTCTTTCAAAGCCTAAAAAGCTTTGTGCTCAAGTTTAAGTGGTAAGTGACAAGCTTTTCCAAAGACTAGATTGTAGGGAGACATTCCAATGGGTGTTTTGAAGGTTGTTCTATAGGCCCATAAAGAACCATCAAGTTTAAAGGACCAATCCTTCCTTGTTATCTTCACCACTTTTTCTAGAATGCTTTTGATCTCCCTATTTGAGAGTTCTGTTAAGCCATTTTTATTTGAGGATGATATGCAGTAGCTACCCTATGGCTTATGTTATATTTATCAAGAACTCCTTTCATCATGTTATTTACAAAATAGGTACCCTCATCACTAATCATAGCTCTGAGAGTACCAAATCTTGTCAAAATGTTTTTATGCAAGAATTTCACTATTGTTTTTGCATCATTGGTGTGGCATGTTGCAGCCTCTACCCACTTGGATACATAATCCACAGCTACCAATATGTATTGACAATTTCCAGACATGGGGAATGGTCCCATGAAGTCAATACCTGTTAGAACATAAATGTTCTATTTAGGAAGTTTAGTAAAGTAATCCTTTATTGTTTGTATTGGGCCTTGTACATGGGTTTGGGCTTAATTGTGTAACAAGGGGTGTGGGGTATAAATAGGAATCTTGTAGTTAGTGTTTTGTAACTTTCACTTTCAATCATGTAGCCCGTACGAATTGTAAGCTCTCTATAGTGTAGATTTGTGTTTGTAAATAAAATCTATAGATTCTATCCACAATAATCCTTGTTTATCTTTTCTAATCAATCAATCTTGATCTCTTGGACCTCACAAATGGTATCAGAGCCTAACGCATAAATTTTTCTACGCACGATCGAAATCGAATTGGTTGAAGAACAATCACTGTGGAAAATTTCGAATTTGTTGATTTGGTGCTAATTTGGATGAGCCTTGATGTTAAATTGATTCTTAGACTAAAGTCAAATCACATAGAATCAATGACCTTGTTTAATTTCAACAAATTTGAAGGAATTGGTCGATTTTTAGTATTTTATGTTCGAAACTTTTATTTCACTGTGTTGAGATCAAAGTGTGCTTTAAAGCTGTTTTTGGAATAGATCATCAACTTCAATTGTGCTCTAGTGATATTTTCGAACCTGCTCTCAAAGTTTCAACTCAAAATTTGAAGTTTTGAAGTTGAATTCAAAGAAAATATGGAAAAACATTCGAGATCCATAGAATTCACATGATCAACAAAGAACTCGCTTGGAGAATTCGCATGCTGAAAATATTGAAGAATTCTCATGTCAGAATTTGCATGTTCCTTCAAGATGATATGTTTTTCTTAAGTACAGAATTTGCATGCTAGTCTTATGTGAAATGCTTATACAAATTCTATGTGGTTAAAGGAAAATTCAAAGTTTAGAATTCGCATGCTAGAGTGATGCGAAAAGTAAAGAATTTGCATGTGTGAGTGCTGGGAAAAGAAAGAATTTGTATGTAAGATATATGCGAGAAGTGAGGATTTTGCACATAGGCGCGTGCGAAAAGCTAGAATTCGCATGCAGGCCTATGCGAATTGGTTTCAGGCTAAGCCTCATGCGAATTATGCTATACTGAATAGTGATCTGCAAATTGTTAGTGTTATGTGAAAAGTTTTGTAATTTTTGAGAAAATTGATTGTTCTGAACCCATTTTGCTACAAGTTTGCCCTGTTCCCTAGTTGTTTACGCGTAATGCATATGTGACATCACTCTTATCTTCTGTTGGTCACATATCCTTAGCAACTGATCTAATCTTTCACGAGTGTTCATGCTTTTCAAGATTTTCAAATACTGGATGTTTGGATTTAGTCTCTGATTGGATTGAATTAGCTGCCTGAGTATCTGTAATCATCAGTCTGGAGTGCTTCTATTTGTTGTTAGACCGTTGAGTGCTCTTGATCATTCTTCTGACCTGATCAATCAGTAGTTTGAGTGACTGCAATCATTGTTCTGATGCTTTGGTGGTGTTTCAGAATCCTGAGTGCTTATAATCATCTAGCTGATTCGTGAAGAAAGGAGTTCTGGGTTTGACTGTTCAGTGGTCTGGAAATCAGTCAGAATATGAGCGTCTTTCATCAGTTGTTGAACAATAGTTTCCTTCTAACCCTTGCCTTGTAGTGTTGCTACCGGATGCTACCTCCTGTAAGCTGATCAGATTAAGTTCTTAAGCTGAATTCTTATTTCAACTCGAGGTTCAAAGACAGATCAGATGTTATACACTGAAGATGCACTTGGTTGTCATTCCATAATTCAACACATATCATTCTTGTGGGCGTAAGGAATGTGTTGGGTTTACAAGAGTCAAAAGTTGTCTTTATGTGCACTCAGTCGAGGTTATGGTCTACATCAGATCTGATATTAAAGTTGAAACTTCAAGGATAAGAGCTACTTTCAAGGGGGAGCTTGAGGAGCTTTGAAGTTTATGCAACACTAAGTTTTCTAAAGAAATCAAAGGGGAGAGGAGTTGAAGCTGAGCTGAAAAGAGAATGATTACTTTACAAAACTTAGGGGGAGAATGTTAGAACATAAATGTTCTATTTAGGAAGTTTAGTAAAGTAATCCTTTATTGTTTGTATTGGGCCTTGTACATGGGTTTGGGCTTAATTGTGTAACAAGGGGTGTGGGGTATAAATAGGAATCTTGTAGTTAGTGTTTTGTAACTTTCACTTTCAATCATGTAGCCCGTACGAATTCTAAGCTCTATGTAGTGTAGATTTGTGTTTGTGAATAAAATCTACAAATTTCATCCCCAATAATCCTTGTTTATCTTTTCTAATCAATCAATCTTGATCTCTTGGACCTCACAATACCCCACACATCAAAGAGTTCCACTTCAAGAATGGCATTTAGGGGCATTTCATGTCTTTGGGAGATGGATCCAACCCTCTAACATTCATTGCACCTTTTCACAAAACCATCTTCATCTTGAAATAGGGTAGGCTAAAATAACCCAGATTGAAGAACCTTGGTTGCAGTTCTTTGGCCACCAAAGTGGCCACCATATGTTGTAGCATGACAATGCTATAGCACTGCAGGCACTTCTTCTTGAGGTATACACCTCCTTAGGATTTGGTCAACCCCTAGTTTGAATAAAAATGGGTCATCCCATAGATAACTCTTTTAATCATGAATCAGTTTCTTTCTTTGATTTTTGTTTAGTTCAGGTGGTATGATCCCAACAGCCAAGTAATTTGCAATGTCTGCAAACCATGGGGTTGTAGAGTGTTGCATCATCAAGAGTTGCTTATTTGGGAATTTCTCATTAATCTCACTAGAACTAGATTCTCCTTTTTCTAATCTTGACAAATGATCTGCAACTTGGTTGTTTATGCCTTTCCTATCTACTATTTCAATGTCAAACTCTTGTAACAAAAGAACCCACCTTATTAACATTGGCTTGGCATATTTTTTAGAGATCAAATACTTAATGGCAGCATGGTCAGTGTGAACAATGACCCTTGTTCCCATCAAGTATGATCTAAAATTTTCAAATGCAAATAGCACAAAAAGTTCTTTTTTAGTGGTTGTGTAGTTTATTTGAGCTTCATTAAGAGTCTTACTGGAATAGTAGATTGGGTGAAAAATCTTTCCTTTTACTTGGCCTAAACCAGCACCAACTTCCTAATCACTTGCATCACACATTAATTCAAAATGTTGTGTCCAATCTGGTGTTACAACAATAGGGGCAGAAATCAAGGCTTTCTTCAAGGTTTTAAAAGCTGATTTACACTCCTTGTTGAAATTGAATGGTTGGTCATGCTGCAGCAATACACAGAGAGGTTTGGAAATTTTGGAAAAATCTTTTATGAACCTTCTGTAGAAACCAGCATGACCAAGAAAACTTCTTATGCCTTTTACATTTTTGGGTTCAGGTAGACTCTCTATGACTTCTAATTTGGCTTTGTTTACCTCTATCCCTCTTTTTGATATCACATGGCCTAACACAATCCCCTCTTAACCATGAAATGGCATTTTTCCCAATTTAGAACAAAATCAGTGTCCTCACATCTTTTGAGACTTTGTTCTAAGTTTTTCAATCATTCCTCATAGGATCATCCATAGACAGAAAAGTCATCCATGAATATTTCCATAGAGGTCTCTAACATATCAGAGAAAATGGACATCATGCAACTCTGAAAAGTGGCAGGAGCATTGCATAACCCAAAAGGCATCATTCTAAAAGCAAAAGTACCAAAAGGGCAAGTGAATGTGGTTTTCTCCTGATCTTCTGGTGCTATAGCAATCTGATTATAACCTGAATAGACATCTAAAAAGAAATAGTATTTTTTTCCAGCTAATCTATCCAATATTTGGTCAATGAAAGTCAAAGGGAAATGGTCTTTGTGGGTTGCTTTGTTAAGCTACCTATAGTCCATACAAATTCTCCATCCTGACACTACCCTGGTTGGGATTAGCTCATTCTTCTCATTTTCTACGACAGTCACACCTCCTTTCTTAGGCAAACATTGGACAGGACTTACCCAAGAGTTACTATCTATAAGGTAAATAATGCCAGCATCAATCCATTTAAGGATCTCTTTCTGAACCACTTCTTTCATCACAGGTTTAATCTCCTTTGAGGTTCAACTGAGGTAAAGTCCTTTTACCAAAATAAGTTTGTGTTGAAAAATTGATGGACTTATACCCCTTAAATCAGAGATTGTCCAACCTATGGCTTTGTTGTGTGCTTAAAGCATTTTCACTAACTGTTTTTCTTGTTCTACTTCTATGGAGGCTGAAATGATCATAGGAAGCTTACTATCATCTCCCAAGAAAGCATACTTAAGATGGGTAGGTAGTGCTTCAATTCTATCTATGGTGCTGCAGCAACTCACTGCTGTCAAAGGCTTCACTAGTCCCTTCATCACTATCATCCAAATTCTCAATCTTTTTTCCTAGAATGTCTACTAGGGCTTCATCATGACACATTGATTCAATGGTTCTTAAAACAGAACATTCCTCTTTCTCCTCAAGGTATTTCATTGAGTTAAAAGCATTAAAAGTGACATTTTGATCTTGCACTCTCATTATTAACTCTCCTTTGTGGACATCTATGATTATCCTACTTGTGGCTAGAAAGGGCCTTCCTAAAAGGATATGAGTGTCTTTATCTGCCTCGAAATCAAAAATTATAAAATCGGCTGGAAATATGAACTTGTCTACTTGTACCAAAACATCCTCTATCTTGCCCTTAGGAAATGTTATGGATTTGTCAGCTAATTGTAAGGTGACAGTGGTTGGACTAGCCTCTTCTATCCCTGGTATTAAAAACTGATAAGGGCATTAGGTTAATGCTAGCACCAAGATCACATAGAGCTTTTCCTACATGTTTCCCACCTATAGAACAAGGGATTGTGAAACACCTAGGGTCTTTAAGCTTAGGAGGAATCTTGTTTGACAAAAGGGCACTACATCCTTCTGTAAGGGCAACTGTCTCATACTCGGTCAATTTCTTTTTCTTACTCAAAATATCTTTCAGAATTTGGCATAGCTGGGCATATTCTCAATAGCTTCAACTAATGGGATGTTGATGTGCAATTGCTTGAATACATCCAAGAACTTCTTGAACTGAATGTCCTCCTTTTGATTCCTCAACCTCTGTGGGTAAGGAATGTATTGTGGAACAGGGTTTATTTCTGGATTTATAGGCTCAGTGGTTGTTTGGACAGTAGGGGTTCCTATGTCTGTTGTTTTGGATGGTGTTGCAGCAACATGATTTGTGTGTGGTAGATCTATGGCAACATCATCTTGACTTGATTCTGTGATTTTTTTGTTCTGTTTCACTTGGAAAAAGTGAAGGAAAGTCAGACTTGTTGGGTATGGTCATAGACTTTTGAGGTGCAACTGGTTCAAGAACAACAGTAGGTGTTGCTACAGCAACTGGTGGTGTTTCTATAGCAGCCATCTCAGTCACAGGTTGTGTAACAGTCATGTGCTCCTTTTGGGTACTGTCAACTAAGTCCTTTCCACTTCTTAAACTAACAACTTTCACATGTTCTTTGGTCAAATTCCTAGGGACTTCAGTGTCACTAGGGAGTGTTCCAACAGGTCTATTTCTCAACTCAATGATCATTTGTCCAATTTGTGTTTCTAAATTCCTAATGGTTGCATTTTGATGACTCATTACTGAAGCAGTTTGGTTTATAAACCCCTTCAACATGTTTTCAAGTGAAGGTGATGATTCACTTTGTTGGTTATTATTTTTTTGAAAATCTGGATGATTTTGTTGAAAATGTTGTTGGTTTTGAGAGCTACTTGGTTGAAAACTTTCCCTTGTTTCTTTTATAATGGGAGAATTCAAACATGGACTATTCCAAGAGAAGTTGGGATGATTTTTCCAACTTGAGTTGTAAGTGTTTGAAAATTGAGCAGGTCTGTTGTGGACATAGTTAACAGATTCAGAGTTCAGGTTGCATTGGTCAAAAGTATGACCTTCACCACAATACACACATTGGACAGGCAAGGATTCAGAGACAGATGTTGCAGCAACAGTGTTTGTAGCAGGAATAGCTAAGTTTTTCAACAAGCTAGTCATAGCTGAAAGTTGTGCAGTGATAGTATTGTATGGATCTATCTCATGAACTCCTGAAGTCTACCTAGGTACTATTGCTCTAGGATCTACCCAATGACCATTGTTGTTTGAAATCTTTTCTAGAATGTCATAGCCATCATTATAGGTACTAGCAGTAAAGGCTCCACCTGTTGTAGCATCAAGCATCTGTTTTGCAGTGGTATCAAGACCATTGTAAAAAGTCTAAAGTTGTATGCAGTATGGAACGCCATGATGTGGGCATTTCCTTAACAACTCCTTGTGCCTCTCCCAAACATCAGAAACTGCCTCATCCTCAAGTTGTTTAAAAAGACAAATTTTATTTCTAAATTTGGCATTCTTGGTTGGTGGGAAGTATTTTTTCTAAAAACTTTTCAGCCACATCATTCCAGATGGTTACTGAATCCGGTTGTAAATAATTGTACCAAGCTTTTGCTCTATCCCTCAAAGAAAATGGAAAAAACTTCAGCCTTAAGGCTTCATCAGTCACTCCATGGAGGTGAAAAGAGTCTGTGATTTCCATAAAGGACTTAATATGTAAGTGTGGGTCCTCTGATGGTAATCCAACGTATTGACCATTTGTTTGTAACATGTGAAACATTATGTGCATAAACTCAAAATGATCAGCCTCAATGCTGGGCCTACGTATCTCTATGTGCAACTGGTTGAACAGATGAATAGCATAACTCATGATGCCTTCATTTCTAGAGTTAGAAAGTCTGATTACTTCTTCCTCAAGGTTGGGCCTGGGAGCAGGTCCAAATTGAGCACCCATAGGAGGAGAGGTTAAATTTGAGAGCAAATTTTTTTGCACCCTCCTTCTTCTTCTGAATGTTCTCTCAATATCAGGATCTAACTCAAAAACTTTCTCGTGGGGTAATCTTGGCATAAACCACTAAAAACACAAGGATGGTAGAAAATCAATTTTTAAAATGACTAAAAGAAAACTCTTTTTGGCAAAAATCCCCGGCAACGGTGCCAGTCCTCTCGTACTAGGGAAAGGTCCTCTCAATGCTCTAACTCCCACACCGGATATGGACCGAACTGTTGGTGTGGATTGGATATAACCCCAAAAGGCTATAGCAACTGGAAAATCATGCAAGTATACATGGCTCACTAGTATCGTCCATAGCAAGTAATAATGGTAAGTAATACCAGATATCGTACCTCAGGGATTTTCAAATCAAGAAGAGTAACCAAAGTCAACTTTAAAACAAGATTTCAAGAGTGAAAACGATGCAATATCTTTGGGGTGTTGGTAACTAAAGTACTGAAATCTAACAATAAGTAAAAGATAGTATGGGTGTAAGATCAGGTTGGATTTCAGCTAACAGAGTGGAGTGAACATTGCTACAACATCACAAGGGTGTTGCAGCAATAGCTCTCTACAAACACTACTGGATTGAACGACCTTCCAATGAAGTGCAGATTAGACCATATGTTGGAAGTGCACATGATGATGCATCAAGAACCAAACTAGTATAGATCTTGCATTTCTTTCCATATAGTTTTGCAACCCACAAGGTTGATGCAGCTCTCTGTAGCCTCTATAACACAATTAGTAAAAACACTTGCGTTGTCTTAATTTTAAGGTCCAACTCATCTAAGTAAAATAACATGTATCAATTTGTCAAAGATTACCAGATGAAATGTTTGTACCACTTGTAAATAGTGAAGTAAGTTGTTATTAACAAGCAAATAACCACTAACACTTTGGCTTAATCTCACAACCTTCCCTTACACCCACACTAAGGTGCTTAGCCTAGCAAGGCTGAATGTAAAAGCTCAAAAGTAAATGAAATAAAGATAAAACACATGAATGTAAATGACTTAAAGTAAATGACTTGAAAAGTAAACTTGCAAGAAAAGTAAAGGAATGTTGTAAAGGTTGTTATAGCAACTGACATAAAGTAAGAACAATTTCAAAAGATTGCAATATATTAAAAACTACTAGAATACAAAGCTTGTAAGAAGCTTTGATTCAGTCGATGTATGCCTAAGCATAGATTGAGGATATCTTTAACTACAACTATTACAAGCTACTTATACTAAGCCAATAGAATCAAAAGATGCTTAAAAGTACAAAAGCTAATTGTCCATTGGTTATTAACCAAGCATATTAAGTACACTAATCAAAAAGTAAAGACGCTTAAGAAGGCAAATCAAGGCATCTTCAGGGCATCTTCCAACACCCTCCTCCAGATCTTGTACTTCCAAGATGCCTTCAAAAGTCTCCAATAAAAAGTAAATCTTCCAAGGATTGAGTCGGTTGCTGCCAATATCATTGTTGTAGCAGTACCTGTTGTAGCAACAGTCTGTTAAAATTGTTTTCACCAATAAACATATAACATTACGATTTTCTACATCCTAGCTCCAATCAAACTAAAAGTGTAAAATAAGACAAAAAAGACTCAAGATATGATTGGGAAAGATGAAAAATAAGGTAAAATGAAGTCCTAAATAGGTGCTAAAGTGTATACTTCTATACACTTATCACCCTTTTAGGAGATTTGCTAGGAAAAGTAACTTACATAGAAACCGACCTCTAGTCATCGTCGATAAGCCCATATCAGCATATGTTGATAAAGCTTCAACAATATGTTTTAACTGTGAAAGGGTAAGTCATTTTGCTAGTGAATGCAGGTCGAAGAAATTATCGAAACCCTCCTCTTCTTTTAGATCCAAAGACAGCAAGTACCTGAAGCCGAAAGAAAAATACAAGTGTTTCAAAAGGATGAATAAGTTGTTGAAAGTAGACCAGCATTGGAAGAGGATTCATAAATGAATCAAACTACATCATGCATGAAGGAGCCCAAGAAATACCAAGAAATTCATAATCCTTAGGTCTTTTTTATGGTTTTGACCTTTTAGGCACATGGGTTTTCTTTCTCCCAGTTTTTCAAGTGTATATGTAATGCAGTAGCAACATGTATGTTATGCATATGTTATCTTTTCCCTTTTGGCTTGAATTCTTTGACTCGAAATTTAAAAAAAATTGAGCATTTTGCTGCCCTATGGGCTTTTGTGCATTTGTTCCTTGCTCATGAGTCCTCATGGTCCCCTCTCCACACTTAGAAATTGTCAATGTCCTTTTTGACAACTGTAAAATGAATTGGATTTTAGGGAGCAAAGGATATGTATACTGGTGGATATGAAAGAATGTCCTAAGTGTAAATTAAGACAAAAAAGACTCAAGATAGGATTGGGAAAGATGAAAAATAAGGTAAAATGAAGTCCTAAATGGGTGCTAAAGTGTATACTTGTAGACACTTATCACCCTTTCAGGAGATTTGCTAGGAAAAGTAACTTCCGTAGAAACCGACCTCTAGCCATCGCCGATAAGCCTATATCAACACATGTTGAAAAGCTTCAACGATATGTTTTAACTATGAAAGGGAAAGACATTTTGCTAGTGAATGCAGGTCGAAGAAAGTATTGAAACCCTCCTTTTATTTTAGATCCAAAGATGGAAAGTACCTGAAGCCGAAAGAAAAATACAAGTGTTTCAAAAGGATGAAAAAGTTGTTGAAAGTAGACCAGCATTGGAAGAGGATTCATAAATGAATCAAATTACATCATGCATGAAGAAGCCCAACTGTAACATCCCCCGTCCCTGTGGTCCGAAATGAGTGATGTCACGAACGGGACTTAACATAAATACACAACTAGTTTAGAGCTACTAATAAACCCTAAACATATATTACAATCCAAAATCTTACACTTCAAAAGTGTTTATAAACTTAGGAACGTTTATATAATAAGGCAAGTCTAAGAACTCCAAAATATCACGATCGATCTCAAGTCCCGTCCCCTTAAACGTCACTTCGAACCTGCCGTGTCAGAAAACAAAAAAACACGCCTGAGCACAAGGCTCAGTGAATGGATTATAATATAAATTCGTAAATAATAATGAAAACATCGATAACGAAGCGGAAGACTTAAAAATTCATTTCGAAGAATGTTCTTGAAACTCAAGTTCGTCGCAAAAGAAATGTTCAGTAATTTTCAAAGACGATAATTTCAAGAACGGTTCACACTTTAATTTCAAAACGTAATATAAATAAAGTCCGTCAATTCCTGTTGTGTTCGTGGGGTGATCAGCCACACGAACTTGGTCGGCGTGCGGGAACACACACACGAATCCCCCGTGAATTTAACCACGGTCACATATTCTATGGGTAAAAGTCCTAGGATCGATCCATGTCGGTCCACAATAATATCAAGTTTTATCGACAATAACACATAAACGATTAACCAACCTGTTTGATTAATAAACAATCGATTACAAGGATGGATGTTCGGTTTTAGCTCTAGATGTTTTCTCTCTTTTTCACCGTGAGTGTGTGTGTTGTATGTGTGTTCTATATGAGATCTGATCACTTGAGTTAGCTTCTAAGACACACTATCAACCACTTGCAAAACAACTTGCAATATAAAACTAATTAAAACTAATATCTAATCTAAATAAACTAATATAATATCTAACAAGATATTATCTAAACATAATATCTAAAACTAAACTATAATAAACTTTGACATTTTATTACAAACGACATTAGACTAATATTTAAGAGTCGACTTTCCGGCTTTAGCTTCAGATTGGATCTTCAGATTAGATGATCTTGATTCCAATAGATCTGTTCGCTAACAATCTCCCCTTTTGGATCAAGATCATTCTAAAAAGATTTATCCAATAGATCTGTTTAATTCAATCTTTTCTTACAGCTCAGAAGATGCAATCTCTTTCTTTAGTCTTCAGAATGTAACAATCTTCAGATTTAGCACAGAATGCTTTAGCAAAGTATCTTCAAAGAAAATTTCTCTAAAATCAGCATGTCTTCCGAATACTTTGATCTCTCGCATTTCTTGGTTAGCTTTTCTCTTCTTTAATCTTGTAATTGAATGGACATTTCTGCAAGCTTTAGGTTCTCCCCCTTTTTGATGAATAGAGAAACGACATCATCAAAAATTCTATCAAGAAATGTCTTTCATTTGGAGCCTCTGATCCGTCAATTCAAAAAGATATTCATCCAGATCTTTGCAAATCCAGACAAAATAGTCATGTAACACCTGAATCAACAAATGAATCAGTTAAAAATGCCTGTCAGTAATACTAAGTCACTGTGTGTAACAAATACACATTGGAAAGGAGCTTTGTGATGTTCACTCCTCCAGGGATTCCATTCAATCATCGAAACACCACAAAGGTAATTTCTATAAATGTTATGACAAAGAAACAAATTCCTTGTGTTTTCGTGCTTGTGAGAGAAAGAATTAAGCACGGATGATTGCTTATAGGGCTCAATATTTTGTAAACCACTGAGACAACAGTAAGTTAAACACAGACTCAATGTGCATGATTGAAGTGCGAAAGTGGGGCAGACTTCCTTCTTTTCAATATCCAGATTTTCCAAATGAAAATCAGATAGCAAATGTGTTGCTTCCCCTTTGAAAATGAAACATTTTCCTTTTAAGAAGAAAATGAGTAGCTGGTGAGGTTTGATCAAAAGTTTGCATGGGCTAGTTGCCTGTTTCAATAATGTTCACCAAAGAAATGTGAAACACTAGAAATGTGAAACACTAGAAATGTGGCTGCCCGACTCAGAAAAAGTTGGTGCAGAGTTGTGATATTCTTTTAACTTTGTTCTCACACCCTCTTTCTTTTAAACACTTAGCTCACTCTAAACAAACTTTCTTTCTTTGTTTGACACACTCATTTCTTTTGACTTCTCACACTCAATCACTATGGATTAACTTCTTGGGTAGAAATCACTGGTTAAGGTGATTCCATAGAAGTTCATGTAAGTCCTAGCACAAAGAAATCATGTTTTCCTATGATGCATATGATGCTCAATATGGTTTAACTATTTCAGTTAAAGCACAAAGTAGATCTTGAAAACATTTAAAGTCACACTTCCAATTAATGAAATCGGTTTAAGACTCGGGAAGTGGTTTGAACTTTTAAGAACAATGTTTTCAATGAATGAAAGTTATCCTTCTTTCATCCATATATGAGATTAAGATAAAGGATTATACCTTTACGTGCGATCTTACATCTCATGAAGCTAAGCTTAAAGTCATAAACATATGATCTTGTAAGCATCTCTCAAAAACTGCAAAAGTCTTATGTCATAGTCAAAGCAAAATTTATTCACTTAAATTAAAATGACAAAAAGCAGAAAAACAATTTAAAGTACGAGTTCTGATCAGAAATAATCAGAAGTCATATCCTAACTCCTTTGATTTGACTAGCTCCCCCTAAAATCATGCATTACAAAAATTTGGTATAAAAAGGAAAATGCAGAAATTAGTGACCAACTGTCAATTTCTTCTCATACTCCCCCTTGGATTATGAACAGAATATATGTAGAGCAGATATCATTTAGAAATAAGAATGAAGAAATAATGAAAAAGTATACAATTAGAAAACTTTGATAGGTAACTACTGATTATGTCTTAAGATTTAGCATACCAAGCTTAGAGACAAGAAAATGGAATCTCTTTTCGTCCAAGGGTTTGGTAAACAAATCTGCAAGCTGATAATCAGTTTTTACAAAGAAAAGTTCAATTGTGCCTTTTTCGACATGATCTTTGATAAAATGATACCTGACATTTATATGTTTTGTCTTGGTGTGTTGAACAGGATTCGCTGTTATCGCGATGGCGCTCTTTGAGTCGCAGTAAATCGGGATTTTGTTGAAGTGAAAACCGTAGTCACGCAGTTGTGTTCTCATCCATAAGACCTGAGAACAGCAGCTAGCAGCAGCTACATATTCTGCTTCGGCCGTTGAAGTTGAAACACAAAGTTGCTTCTTCGATGCCCAACTTACGAGTTTATCACCGATGAACTGTATATGACCTGACGTGCTCTTCCTGTCTAACATACAACTAGCATGATTTGCATTTGTATACGCTGTTAGTTCAAAGCTAGTATCTTTAGGATACCACAGACCAAGATCTGCAGTCCCCTTCAGATACCTAAAACTGCGCTTAACTGCAGACACATGGGATTCTTTAGGATTGGCCTGATATCTTGCACATAAGCATGTTGAAAACATTATATCTGGCCTACTAGAAGTAAGATACATCAAAGAACCTATCATCCCTCTATAAGTCCTAACATCAACAACCTTTCCAGAAGGATCGGTGCCAATCTTAGTACCTGGTGCCATTGGGGTACCAATCGGTTTTGAATTTTCCATTTTGAACTTCCGAAGAATTTCAAGAATGTATTTTGATTGATTGATAAAAATCCCCGTCGAGAATTGTTTGACTTGTAATCCGAGAAAGAAATTCATCTCTCCCATCATATTCATCTGAAATCTTGACACCATAAGTTTTGAAAAATTCTTACAGTACATAGGATTTGTAGAGCCAAAAATAATATCATCCACATAGATTTGAATAAGAATGATATCGGCTTTTTCCTTTTTAATAAACAAAGTGGTATCTACCGTTCCTTTTGTAAAACCAGACTTGACTAAAAATTGAGATAGGACATCATACCAGGCGCGAGGAGCTTGTTTCAGTCCATAGAGTGCCTTGTCGATAATGTACACATGATGTGGTTTCTCCTGATTGACAAAGCCTTCTGGCTGTGAGACGTAGACTTCTTCTTTGAGTATTCCATTCAGAAATGTTGTCTTCACATCCATTTGAAAGACCGTGAAGTTCTTGTGGGCAGCATAGGGTAGAAACACTCGAATTTCCTCTAAACGCGCCACAGGAGCATAAGTCTCGTCGTAGTCTATTCTTTCCTCTTGCCTATATCCTTTGGCTACAAGTCTTGCCTTGTTTTTGATAACGGTACCATCTTCGTCTTTCTTGATTTTGAAAACACATTTCATACCTATAATGGTTTTACCTTGAGGTTTGGGTACGAGTCTCCAGACTTTAAGTGCGTCGAACTGATTCAGCTCTTCTTGCAATGCAGTTACCCAGTCTGAATCAGCAAGAGCCTCTGATACGCGAGTAGGCTCGATCTTGCTCAGAAAGGATTCATGCATACACATATTCATTCACGCTGACCTAGTTTGCACCGGTTTTGATGGAGCACCAATGATTTGGCTTATCGGGTGCTCTTTGGTCCATTTATGTTCATGAGGAAGTGGATTATATGAATATATATCAATATTATCATCTATAAATCCACTTGTACCTTCCTCGGGTTGTTCGGGAGGAATGATGATTGCAGTTGAAGTAGTAGGTGCAGAAGGCTCAGCAGGTACAGCTTGGTCTGGTTGTAGATTAGTCTGTACAGAACATCCTACTGATACAGCAACTTCTGTCTCTTCATTATTTGTCACAGCTTCAACTGTTGGAGTCGGCATTTGAGCTGAAATTTCTTGTTGAATCTGAGAGTTAGATTCAATAGGGATATCTGACATGGTTGGATGAGTAGTTGTTGAGTCTTCCATCCTGTCAACCACAACAGATTTCTTCACATTAGATCCAAGAAATTCATCATAAAACAGTTCAAATAATAAATCTAAATTAGATAAATGATTAGTAGACGTTGATGCTTCATCTAACTTGTTCGCTTGAGACGCAGGTTCTGGACTGATTTGCCCAGAAGCTAGTACTACGGTTATAACGGGTTATGAACTGTGTTGTTCGGAATCTATCTCTTCATCAAACGTAACGTTGACGCTTTCAATAACTATCTTTGACTTCTTGAGATAAACACGGTATGCAATTGATGTAGATGAATAACCAATGAAGATGCCTTCGTCCGCCTTGGCACTGAACTTGTTCAGACTCTCTCTATCGTTTAGAACAAAACACTTACACCCAAATATATGGAAATATTTGATTGTCGGTGTTCGGTTGTTGATTAACGCATAAGGAGTCTTCTTGAATCTGCGGTGTATCATGGATCAATTCTGAGTGTAGCACGCATTCGATACAGCTTCAGCCCACAAAAATAGAGGTAAGTCATATTGACTTAGCATAGTACGAGCAGCCTCGACTAACGTACGATTTCTTCTTTCGACCACTCCATTCTGTTGAGGCGTACGAGCAACAGAGTATTGATGTGATATCCCGACAGATTCGAGATATTCTTCAATCTTTTTGTTCTTGAACTCTGTGTCGTTGTCTGTTCT
This sequence comes from Arctium minus, assembly GCA_954870635.1. Lineage (NCBI taxonomy): Eukaryota > Viridiplantae > Streptophyta > Magnoliopsida > Asterales > Asteraceae > Arctium > Arctium minus. The sequence goes on along the minus strand of OX941081.1, from coordinate 93,773,975 downwards.
TAGAAGCTTGACCGGTTTCTGCAGATTCACCTGGGTCGTCTTCAGGAATGTAATGAGAACATCTGGTGTCTCATCCTTTGAACATAGAAATTTGACCCAAGTGTATCGCGAGTAATCGTCCACGATAACTAGTATGTACTTCTTTCTGCCTAGACTTTGCGTTTGCATCGGACCACAGATATCCATATGCAACAACTCTAACGGAGCGTTAGTACTCGATTTAGGCTTTGGTTTATGTGGAGCTCTCTTCATCTTTCCCTTTTCACATGCTGCACAAAGGTGTTCTTTTTCATACTTCAGCTCTGGAAGTCCTTTAACTAACTTTCCACTGATCAGCTTGTTGATGTACCGAAAGTTGAGGTGAGAGAGTCGTCGATGCCATAGCCAGCTTTGCTGCATCAAGGCTTTAGAGAGTAGACAAACCTTCTTGTCAGTCTGGACGTTTGACAAATTGATGGTGTAGAGGTCGGACTTTCTCGTGCCTACCAAGAGTTCCTCGCCTTCTTCAGTGCGAACAGAACACCTCTTGGCTTTGAAATTGACCTCTAAGCCTTTGTCACAGAACTGGCCTATACTGAACAGGTTGTGTCTTAAGCCTTAAACATAGCTCACCTTCTTGATCGTGACCTTGTCGTGTACCATATCACCATAACCCAGTATTGGTGAAAACTGATCATTACCGAATATAACTGTTCCGCAGTACTTCTCTGTAAAGTTGGTCAACATACCTTTTTGTCTAGTCATATGCTTGGAACATCCGCTATCCAAGTACCACATATGACAGATCTGCACAAGAGATTTATATATCCATAAAACAAAAATTTGAAGTAAAGACTTTTGAGCATTGAAGTGCGGGTCTTGAACTGATTTGTTCAAAAGCCTACTTTCTATGCTCCCTCATTAAACGTTGGGTTCCTGCAACACAGATTTAGCTTTTGGTACCCATTGGAATTTGGGTCCAACTGTGTTAGCACAAGATTTTGGTACCCATTGAAATTTGGGTCCGGTTTTCATTTGAAATGCATTGGAAGCATTAGATTGATAAGATTGCACATGATAAGTTCCAAACAAAACATTAGAGTCTTGACAAGAAGCATAAACATGTTTATCATAATATGAAGACTTTCTAGCAGATAAAGATAACTGGAATAATTGCTTCATAGAGTATTTCTTGCGATAAACGACAAGTGTTGGTTTCAAAATAGCAACATCAGCAATTAAAACATCTTTAATAGGCGAAGTCTTATTACAATCAACAGTACAAAAAGATTTATCCGTCTTGTCAGTCTCCTGTTTTGGTTTCCATTGAGATTTAACTTCTGGCTTTTTCTTGCTCAGATTTGAAACAGTTGAAACTTGTGAGTTAGACTTGCGAGCAACAACTGAATGCTTCTTCTTTGGGTTACCAGTAGTGATCGGTTTTTGTGAATGCTGAGATTTATTCTTACCTTTAGCATACTTAGTGTTCACAGAGACTGATTTATCAACTTTCGTTGATTTTGCACTTTTTACAGACGTACTGGTTTTTCCCAATGATTTCACAACAAAAGATGAATGGTTAGGAAGTTTCGCATTAAAGTCAAATTGATCAAAACAACCATCCAAACCACCGTTAGAGTTTAGAAAATCAAACCCTCCATCAGTTAGACCAAAACTATCATTAGATTTTGAAGCCTTAGAAAGAACAACATTTTTAAACACAGTTGAAAAAACTTTTTGTTCAATATTAAACAAAAGTCTTTCATCTGTTAAAGAATTCTCAAGTTCAGAAATTTTACTTTTCAAAACGAGATGAGGGACATATAGTTTACCTTTAATAGGCTTCGCCTCCATTTCTTTGACAGAATAACTCTGAAAGAAGTCATTCGAAAGAGTTTTCTTTTGATATATTGGATCATCATTATAACTATTATTCAAATTCGCATAACGAAATGGAAGTTGAACTTTAGTTGAGTTCTTTCGTTTTTCCGTTTCCTTGGCTTTATCCTCTTTTGACAATCCAGTCCAGAAAACTTTAAGCTCAGGGATTCTTCGAGCTAGTTTCAAAAATGTAAGATCATAAAGTGCAGGCACTTCAGATTTACACTTTTTTAAGGTAGTGAGGATTCTCATACCCGAGTCTCCATTTCTCTATTTCCTCTTTGGGTTTGTTCAGATGAATGGTTTGTTCAGTTTGACCCAATTTGTATAAATTCTCTTTCAAACTTTTTAATTTAGCAAGTAAAGAAACGTTTTCTTTGGAAGTTGAAGAATGCAATTTCGTAAGCTCGATGAAATCAAACTTACTCTTTCTCAATTTAGTCTTTGTTTCAGTAACTTCATGAAGAATTATGGGCTGTTCTTTGGCGCTGGTGTCAATGTTTTTGTGTAAGGTCTCAGCCAATACTTTCTTCTCAGCAACAGCATTGCTAAGTTTCTGTATTGATTGGTTTTGTTCAAGAATGACACCCTTTTCTCGCTTAAGCTTCGACTCTAACTCTTCGAGCTTAGCCAACATGGCATTCATTTGATTTAAGAAATCTGAATCAGTTAAATCACATACCTCATTTTCCTCGTCATCATCTGAATCTGCTTCAGCTTCTATTTCTATCTTGCCCATGAAGCATAGGTGTGCTTTCTCATCCTTCTCTTCATCCTCATCTTCTTCGTCAGAGTGATCAAGCCAGTACTCATCTTCTGCCATTAATGCCTTTCCGGCCTCTTGTTGTTTGGCTAGAAGCATTTTGTTTTTGTAGTAGTCTGAGTTTCTGACTTTGGGTCTTCGGCAGTCTCTAGCAAAGTGACATATTTTGCCACAGTTGTAGCACGTTGGAGGTTCTGAATGTCTGGATCCTTCAGCTTTAAACCTTCTTTCTTCAGGCTTCCTCTCCTCTATTCTCTTTCCTTCAAATTTATTTCCTTCAACCCTTTCCTTGTGAGTATAGTTGCTCGGACCAGAAGAATATCTCAGACTGTTTGAGCTTGGCTTTTTGTAGATTTTTTTCTGAAAAGCCTTAGTCAACATAAGCATTGCCTGCTTTAGTTGTTCACAGTCATCCGAGTCAGAGTTCGCTTCAGCTTCGATCTCTTCTGGTTCAGACATAAGCATCTTCTTCTTTTTCTTTCTCACAACAAGAGCAGCTGAGTCAGCAACTGTCTTTTCACCATGTCTCTTTTCATCCAAGATTTCATCCACCTCTTCTTCATTTTGTTTGAGGGTTTCATACACCTCGTGAAGTGGAATCTCGTTTAAATCTTTGATCTGTTTCATCTGCCTGGCAAACCTCTTCCATTCAGGCTGGAGAATGCTTAAGAATTTGACATTCAGCTCAATTTGCGATTTGGTGACCTTGTTCTTGCTGAGTTCGTTCAGCAAGGTCACGAACCTGTCGTATGCTTCTGCTAGTGACTCTCCAACTTTGCTTTTGAATTCTTCATAATTTTTTAGGAAAATGGATATCTTCAATGGTTCCCAACTTTTGAACCTAGCATCATCTTCTCTAGCTGATCCCACATCTGTTTGCCTGAGGCCTTATAGTTGTCTATCTTCACGTATATTTCATTTGGAATTCCTTGAAGAATATAAGACTTTGCTAACCTATCACCTTTTGCTCTTTTTAGGTTATC